>CM069144.1:908315-969134 GCA_035221665.1 Okamejei kenojei
CCTTTTTTCTTTTTAACAAGAGGACAAAGTGTCACTATTACAAATGTTGTGTCGTTGCCTTTTGTGACAAGTCATTATACCCTCCATCCAGAGAGAGAAGGAGCTTAGGTAAAATTAGTTTTGTTAAACACTATTTTTCTGCAGCACGAGTTGGTCATACAATTGCATTACCAAAAAGGCTCCAAAAGGGCAAAAAACACAAGCACTACAGAAGATGTGTGCAGGCCCATTTTTTGACAGACCTATGCAATTGCCAAAGGAAAGCTTTATCAGAATTACAGTTGGTGGATTGAAGAATGTTCCACAAGCTGCTTAATAAAACAATATAGCTCAGCAGCAGCAGTCATTGCAAACTGAAGCAAGTATTCTCGGATGGTGGATAGCTTCTCGGTTTTTTGGGGGGGGCATTAAGATTGAGAGGTGTATTATCTGTTCTCTATCAGGTTAATATATGATATGTCCCTTATCTAGGGGGCTACGGACTAATAACACCAGGGGGGGGGGGTGGCAGATAGGATTGTCCAAAGAAATGTATTTCTCCAAACATGTGGTATTATTTTATTTGAAGTTTTGTTAGGAAGCTTTTTATAGATGATATTTTTTTAAAGTTTATTGTTCTACTATGAAAAGATTTGCATGTCCAAATTACAAGTAGACCAATTACCACAAGCTGTGGCATATATCAATACATGGGTTAAGTAAGATTCATTTATCATTGTGATTATCTGGTTAACAAGATGGGACATTGGTGTTATCTTTAAGAAATATTTGGCTTGTCAAGGCTATCTATCTCAGGGGACAGGACAATATTGTGGCAGGACAACAGATCACTGGAAATTTAAGACCAATACAGAATGGATATTACATTCCAAAGTTGGGGTAGAGGTAAAAAACATTTCTTGCAGTGGTATGGATTACCTGACATTGATCTGCTTGCATCTAGATTACATCACCTAATTGCCCAAATACCGTCTTCATGGGAAACCCAACCCTGGAGCAAAAGCAGTAGTGTGGATGCTCTTTTCATTATAATTGAAGGGGGGGGGGGGGGGAAAATATGTTCTTTATTTTCCCCATTCTGCTTGATTAGCAATGTATGATGAAAATATAGCAAGACTCTGCCACGGGCAGTTTGGTGGCCCAAATCGGTCACAGTCATGGTTTTCTCATTGATGTTTAGGGAATAGAAAATAATTGAACCATTTTATGGACGATTCCTAGCTAGCTTGCAGTAATTTTGTTCTGCAGCAGGAGAAATTCATCCATGGCGATGATCATATGAATTGTTAATCTGAGATGGTTATGACCCAGACCATTACAAGAGCTTGGGACTGTCAGATAGGACCATGGGAATGTTTTATAACTGCAGCTTGGAATAAATGCCATAAAAAAAACATATTTAGTTTATATAAAGGAAATTGGAAGTCTGTGGTATTGTCCGTCAAAGATTTATTATCATACTGCTAAACATATTCAGATATATTGGAGTTCCTTGCTGGATTGCATTTTTTTGTTCAGCACAAGTGTTAGGGTCATTTTAATAGGGCTCATCATAGTTGCCTTTATCGTCCTATTTAGGACAAAATTTTGCTGACCATGAATCTAGCGGGGTCTCATCCGTTAATATCCCGTTATGGGAAAGGAATATATATAAAAAAATCTGCACAAACCCAAAGTGAGAAAATACAGAAGGTTTGGGAGGTAGCCTTAGTTCTCTTACTTTCTTAGGCAATGGGCTCCAATTCTATCACTGTTTTCGGGGGAGAAGGTTAACATTTGAGTAATAATGCTCATGGCTTTAGTATCAGCACAAAAGAGTGCAAACATTGCTTAATGTTACGTTGACTGTATGATTGTTTGTGGGCTACAGACTAACATTGTCTTATATGTTTATGACAACCAAAAACAAAGCAGACCAAGGAGGGCAGGAACCGAGGGGTAAATTTTGTAATGCATATTCTGTCGACCAAAAAATTGTGGTGTGGTTGTTAAGCATTGACTCTCAATGTGTTTAAGTAGGCCCAGTTTCTCTATGGTGGTGAGGACAGCGTATTTATTACAACAAAAAAACCACATAAAGGTTACAGTACTAAATGATAGGTTCCTGATAGTTACCATTCTAGATGGTGTTATTTTTTTTTTTTTTTTTTTTTTTAAAACAGGTTCTTTTGGGATCAGCAGGAGAGTAGACCGTTGAGATGTTAAGAATCACTCACCTAGGGGAGGTAGATACAATTCCACGGCATAAAAGGCACAGGACGGGTCACTCGCTCAAAATATTTAGAGCCCGTAGGAGGATGGTAAAAGACATTTTCAAAAGTTTACAGAAACCAGTTTCACGGGTTCAGGGGTTGGACACGCAAGTGTTGGGTTCTCTTTGATGTGCTTTGTTTTATTTTATCGGATTTATATCTTTTGGTTATATAAATCTTCCCCTAATACTAGAAGGGTTGTTACTTTATCATTTCTTTTATAATGAAAAGACTTTTATTTTACATAAACTTAAGGAATGTTTAAAAGATGTATTATTTTCTCACTTACTGTGTTGATTGAGCCTGAGAGTGTCGTAATGGAATGAATTACGGAAATGGTAAAAACTACAGGAGCGACAAAAATCTTTCACGTAGTCACTCACGTGACTCGAAGAAGGTAAATAGTTCAAGATTAAACGAGGAGTGAGAACCTTACCCAAAGTTTGATGTTTGATCGTTATTTTATGAGGAGGATTGTTTACGATGAGGGATTTAAACGGTGCCACCTACCACTCCAAACCTCCATCAAATAAATGATCATCAGGTAGTTCTAGTCTATGTTGAGCCTTACTTTCTTTACTCCGGCCTATTGGTTTCTGTGTTTTTTCATGCCGCTGCTTTGTAAGTATTGCCGATCATTGCGCCTGGGCGGGACTTTCTTCTACGTATTCCCTCAATCGTAACTCACTATAAAATAATAACGATCAAACATTCAAACTTGGTAAGGTTCTCGTTTTCATCTTTACTATTATCCTCTCACAAACCTTTAGCTTCAACGTTTTCTGTCTGCAATGACTCCCTGGGGTATTTTCAGCAGTTAGGTATTTTTTTTGATCATTCCAGGTCTGGTCATGGTCCCATGGTCAGCTTCCTCCTCTTCTCTACCCCTCCTTTCAGGCATTTTGCAAACTAAAATCTCCAGTTCATATTTAATTAAAAGTTTCCAAGACAATTAGTTTTATATAGTAGAAGGATACAAAATATCGAGAGCAGCCGTGGGAACCCCTCTGGGCACATTTTTAAAGCTCGCGGAAGAAAGAAATTTCTGCATTTTTCAAATTAAATCAAGTGTCCAGGAATCCTAAAAAGTTATAAAATTAACAGCAACTGCCATTTAAAAAATAAGAGACATGACAAAAAAAAGCGCTTTTTTATCGTCAAGCTTTCAAGGTGGAATTTTTTTTTCTTTTAATTTACCTGGAAAGCCTATATTGGTATTCTAAGACTTTATTACATTAAGTTTTATTATAAGAGGAGTTGTTATAGATATAATATCCCCTTACTCACTTTCTCTACATTAGCTGAATAGGGTTTGTCTAGAACTAATAGAAAAGTGATAGTCAGATATCATATGTTTAATTTCAACAATAGTAAGTCCATTTTGTTTTTTTTTTCTGTTAATGTTAACATAGTAAAGGAGACAACAATTACTTCACTATATTCTTATAATTAACAAACAAAATACATGAGCTTACTTGCCAATGACACTTTTGGAAAGCTGCTGGAGTATGCGTCTTGGAGTAAGTGATCTCAATGGCTATCATTATTGCGAATTGTCACAGGAAGCTGGCACTGTCACTTTTTGAATCAATTTCATTCATGAAAGTAATCCCTCAGCATTGTTTTGTGCAGACACATGGTGCCCTCCATAATATTTGGGACAAAGACCCACCATTTATTTATTGCCTCTGTACCCCGCACAATTTGAGAATTTATGTAATAGAAAAAAAATCACATGTGGTTAAAGTGCACATTGTCAGATTTTATTGAAAGGTGTTTTTACATTTTTGGTTTCCACACCAAGGTAGAAATTACAGCAGTGTTTTATACATAGTTCCCCCATTTCAGGGCACCATAATGTTTGGGACACATGGCTTCATAGGGCATTTTGTACTGGCTCAGGCTGTGATTTAAATGCCTCCTTAATGTAGGTATAAAGAGAAGCTCTCTAGTCTTTCCTCCAGACTCTCCATCACCTTTGGAAACTTTCCATTGCTGTTTATCAACACGAGGATCAAAGTTGTGCCAATGAAAGTGAAACAAGCCATTATGAGACTGAGAAACAAGAATAAAACTGTTTGAGACATTAGCCAAACCTTAGGCTTGGCTAACCTTAAATTTTACCAAAATTTGGAACATCATAAAGAAGAAAGACAGCACTAGTGATCGCAAAGGGACTGGCAGGCCAAGGAAGACCTCCACAGCTTATGACAGAAGAATTCTCTCTATTAATAAAGAAAAATCCCAAACACCTGTCCGACAGATCAGAAGCACTCTTCAGGAGTCAGGTGTGGATTTGTCAATGACCACTGCCCGCAGAAGACTTCATGAACAGGAAATACCGAGGCTTCACTGCAAGTTTGCAAACCACTGTTAGCCGCAAAAAAGGATGGCCAGTTACAGTTTGCCAAGAAAGTAACTTCAAAGAGCAACCACAGTTCTGGAAAAAGGTCTTGTGGTCAGATGAGACAAAGATTCACTTTTTATATCAGAGTTGATGCAAGAGACAAAGTATGGAGGAGAGAAGGAACTGCCAAGATCCAAAGCATAACCACCTCACGTGTGAAACAAGGTGGTGGGGGGTGTTATGGCCTGGGGCATGTATGGCTGAATGAAGGTACTGGCTCACTTATCTTCATTGACGATACAACTGCTGATGGTAGAAGCATAATTCATTTGAAGTGTATAGACACAATTCTATCTGCTCAAGTTGAAACAAATGCATCAAAACTCATTGGCCGGCGGTTCATTCTACAGCAAGACAATGATCCAAAAAACATACTGCCATAAAGCACAAAAGAGTTTTTCAAAGCTAAAACATGGTCAATTCTTTGGTGCCAAGTCAATGGCCCACGATAATTCTGAACACAATTGAGCAGGCCTTTTTTATGCTGATGAGAAAACTGAAGGGGACTAGGCCCCCAAAGCAAGCATAACCTAAAGATGGCTACAAACAAAAGCCTGGCAGCATCACCAGAGAAGACACCAGCAACTGGTGATGTCCGTGAATTGCAGACTTGAAGCAGTCTTTGCATGCAAAGGATATATGCAACAAAATACTAAACATGACTACTTTCATTTACATGACATTGCTGTGGTCCCAAACATTTGGTGTCCTGAAATGGGGGGAACTATGTATAATCACTGCTGCAATTTCCACATGGTGAAACCAAAATGTATAAAAAATGACCTTTATTAAAATATGACAATGTGCAATTTAAACCACATGTGATTTTTTTATATTACAAATCTCAAATTGTGGAGTACAGAGGCAAATAAAAAAATTATGGGTCATTGTCCCAAACATTATGAAGGGCACTGTAATCAAGCAGAATGGCTCTCATTCTATTTTGATAGTTTGCATTGATAATAGAACCACCTTCCCAGCTAGAAACATAATGTAAAATTATTTTTATTTATTTATTTATTTATTTAAATATTTTTAATTTATTAGAGGGTAAAAATACATCAATGTACTTCACATATATTTTGTTACAATCATTGTAACCCATAATTTTATGGCTTTTTTTAAAGAAAAAAATAAAAATAGAAATAAAGAGAGTGAAATAGGTGAAAAAAAAGCTGTGATAGTGAAAGAGTGTGCCAAAAAAAGGGGGAAGAAATTCCTTGTCAAAGAATTAGAGAAAGGGGGTTAAGAGATAGACCCTAAAAAAAATAATTTAAAAAAAATTTTAAAAAAGGGGGAAAAGGAAAAAAAAAAGCCAGTTACTATGTTATATATATCCACGCAAAAGGAATCACCAACTCAATAGTTTTTCATCCCCCCCTACAAAGGCCCGAGGTTACTCCTGCACCCTATCTTTGTAGTTACTGCTATAAATGCAGACCACATCTGATAGAAGCGTTTGATTTTCCTTCCAGGCGGAGTCTCACAACTTACAGATGTAGTGTTTCAAACATAGTTGAAATCCACATATTTTAATGTTGGTATAGGAGCATTTTTCCAGAATTTTAAGATTAATTTTTTTCCTATTATTAAGCGTAATCAAATAAATTCTTTTGATATACGCATTTAATTCCGAATGACCTTCTGTCATTCCGAAAATAATCCATTCTGGCTTTGGTGTCATTTTTATTTTAAACAGTTTTGTGAAAAATTTCAAAATTTCAATCCAATACCTTTGAATTTTTGTACAAAAGATTGAATGAGTGCGCTATAGTAGCTTCTTGACAGTGGCATTTATCACAATTGGTGAAACGTTAGAGAAAAATTTATTTAATTTAGTTTTTTGAGTAGTATAATTTTGTATAATTTTAAATTGTATTAAAATGGTGTTCTAACGTTAATTGAGCATTTGTGCACATAAGTATTCTTTCCACCTTTCATTTGGAAATCTTTATGCTTAGTTCATTTTCCCACTCACCTCTAATACCTTCCGTTGTTGGTATTACTGCATTTAGTATAATATTATATAATATATATATGTGAAATTAAATTTGGTGATTCCGCCTTTTGTATTCATTAACTTCTAGTAAAGTCTAATGGCATTTTGTGAAATTCATGTTGCATGTTTTTTCAAATAATCACATATTTGGAAATATTTAAATACTGATTGTTACCCAGATTGTATTTTTAGTTGTATTTGTTTAAATTATAATAGTTTTCCCGTATCATAGAAATCTCCCAAAGTTTAATTCCATTGTAAAATGCTTTGTCTATAATCAAGGGTTTAAACAGAGGGTTTAAAGCAATAGGAGATAGCAGAGATAAGTTTCTTAAATTTTTTAATTTGTATTTTATTTGTTTCCAAATTCTGATTGTACTGTGTTATTAATTGGGTTTTTGTTGTAGTTTGTATTATTCACCGTCATTGGTGGTGAAAGGAGGATCGCACCAATATAAAGGGGGAGCAGTCCTCTTTCTCCATAATGATCCATTCTGGTTAGAATGAAGAGAATTATCCACAATTGAATCATATTTCTAATATTTACCGACCAATAATAATACATAAAATTAGGGAGTGCTAATCCCCCTACTACTTTGGGTTTTATTCAGGTGTGGTCTTTGTATTCTATGGGTCTTATAATCCAACTAAAATTTGTAATATGAGTCCAATTTAAAAAAAAAACCTTTTGGGTAGATATAATGGGATTGATTGGAACAAGTATAATAATAATAATAACAACTTTATTACGGACTCAAGGTCAAGACAAGGGGCAACATTACATTAAAAATGCATTGCATCTCAAATATTATATAATATATATTAAATCATGGTAAATCAAATAAAAACATCATAATTTAAATATATTTAAAAAAACCCCCCCACAATACTTAAGTTTTTAAAATTCCAGAGTAAAAAATGATCAATGTCGTACAACGAGACAACGATACAGTGTCTCCACAACTGGGATTCGTAGCGTGTAGTGCTAACCCTTATGCTTTGTCACAGGCCACAATAAGCACATTTTTAGAGTCATTTATCCTGCAAATGAATTTATACATGTGGTGTCTTAGGATAGCTTCTAAAGTACTGACTCCTGCAGCCACAAACATATTACTGGCACTACACCATCTTGGTTGCCTTAGCAGTGTTCTCATGGCATCGTTATATGCCACCTTTAGTTCTCTGCATACTTGTCTCTTTAAATAGTTCGGACCACAGAGTGCGTAACAGCGTAGAGGGGTGTGCAGTATGCTCTAAATAACGACATCTTCACCACATCTGCACAAGCACCAAATTTACGCAAGAGGATATTCACCTGTATAGAGAGCATGCGTCGTTGCCTATAAATATCCTCATCATCTGTCATTTTGTTCTGTAATAATATGCCCTAGATATTTTATCTTATTACAGATACTAAGATTGTTGTCAGACAATTTAAATCAGGATATTTTAGGCTTTTATCCTCTTTGGTTATACAGACCATAACAGCACTCTTATAAGCATTATATTTTAAATGTCATGTTCCAAACCATACACGGAACATGCAGTATGGAGCTGCTGGAGACCAGCGCTAGATGGACTAAAGACCACAAGATCATCTGCATACATAATATGGTTTCACTAGAATATTTACCAATCACGCACCCAGAGTTGTTTACAGGCTTTCAATTGTTTAGACAGATCATCAATATTAGATTAAAAAGGACTGGGGATAAAAATTCCCCCTTGTCTAACACCATTGCTAACCCCAAATGGGGCTGAGACCTATTGCCCCCATTTTATTTGCATATTCTACGTATAGAATTTGTGGTAGAAAAATCATTTTTGATGGCGTTTATTCGACCTATAATTGGACATCGGGAGCGTTTTCCAGAATTTAATTAAATTATGTAATTTCTTAAGTACGGGGTGTTATAGTTTGGCTTTAAACATGTCTTGATATCTTCTAGTAATTTCAATGCCCAAGTATTTACATTTTTCCCCGCTATTTTAAATATAATGGATTGATGGAACAAGTATAATAATAATAATAATAACAACTTTAATCCCCAGGGTGCCGTTGGAAGAAGGAGGAGGGGGAGGAGCGACACCCCGACCGGGTAAGGATAAAAATCTAGCGCGGGCTTGTTTTTTCAGAGGCCCACAGGAGCCGTTGGAAGAAGAGGAGGGAGGGGGAGGAGCGACACACCGACCGGTAAGGATAAAAATCTAGTGCGGGGCTTGTTGTTTCAGAGGCCACAGGAGCCGTTGGAAGAAGAGGAGGAGGGGGGAGGAGCAACACCCGACCGGTAAGGATAAAAATCTAGCGCGGGGCTTCTTGTTTTTTCAGAGGCCCACAGGAGCCGTTGGAAGAAGAGGAGGAGGGGGAGGAGCGACACCCGACCGGTAAGGATAAAATCTAGCGCGGGGCTTGTTTTTTCAGAGGCCCACAGGAGCGTTGGGAAGAAGAGGAGGAGGGGAAGGGCGACACCCGATCGGTAAGGATAAAAATCTAGCGCGGGGCTTGTTTGTTTCAGAGGCCCACAGGAGCCGTTGGAAGAAGAGGAGGAGGGGGAGGAGCGACTAAACCCCCCGACCTCGGTAAGGATAAAAATCTCGCGCGGGGCTTGTTTTTTCAGAGGCCCACAGGAGCCGTTGGAAGAAGAGGAGGAGGGGGAGGAGCGACACCCGACCGGTAAGGATAAAAATCTAGCGCGGGGGGCTTGTTGTTTCAGAGGCCCACAGGAGCCGTGGAAAGAAGAGGAGTAGGGGGAGGAGCGACACCGCCGGTAAGGATAAAAATCTAGAGCGGGGCCTTGTTTGTTTCAGAGGCTTACCCAAATCCATGACGTTCCATTTGGAGAAGTGGTTTTTTTTTTTTGTTTTTTTTTTTTTTTTTGAGGAAGCCGCTGATTGGTGGAAGAGGACCCGAGGAAGCAGCTGATTGGGTGTAACACCCGGGTTTACAATTTTACATTTCTGCCTTCTGGGAATTAGGGATTCTGGGAGTTAGGGATTCAGTATTTAGTAGTAAAGTTTAAAGGATAAGTTTTTGTGTTTTTTTAATATTAATACAGAGTAATTTGGGAGTAAGGTATGGCAGTAGAGATTGGCCCCGTGGTTTGTTTCAGGACTGCAACATGGGTGGGAGATCAGGGAGATGGTCGGTGTCCCTGGTGACTACGTTTGCAGGAAGTGTGTCCAGCTGCAGCTCCTGGCAGACCGCATTGAACGATTGGAATGCGGCTGGATTCATACTGGAGCATCCATGATGTGGAGAAAGTCGTGGATAGCATCGTACAGTGAGTTGGGTCACACCGCAGGCAAAAGGTAAGAGGACAAGAAGGGAACGGGTGGCCAATAGCAGCAAAGCAGTAGGCAGTAGTGCAGGAGTCCCCTGCGGTCATCTCCCTCCTAAACAGGTATACCATTTTGGATACTGTTGAGGGAGATGGCTCATCAGGGGAATGCAGCAGCAGCCAGGTTCATGGCACCATGGGTGGCTCTGCAGCACATGAGGGGGGAAAAAAGAGGGGAAGGGCAATAGTAATAGGGGATTCAATTGTCAGGGGAATAGATAGGCGTTTTCTGCGGCCGCAAACGAGACTCCAGGATGGTATGTTGCCTCCCTGGTGCAAAGGTCAGGGATGTCACTGAACGGCTGCAGAACATTCTGGAGGGGGAGGGTGAACAGCCAGTTGTCGTGGTGCATGTTGGCACCAACGATATAGGTAAAAAAGGGATGAGGTCCTGCAAGGTGAATTTTAGGGAGCTAGGAGATAAACTTAAAAGTAGGACCTCAAAGGTAGTAATCTCGGATTACTACCAGTACCCGGGCCAGTCAGAGTAGAAATAGGAGGATAATGCAAATGAATACGTGGGCCTTGAAAAGTGGTGCAAGGGGGAGGGATTCAAATTTTTAGGGCACTGGGGGACCAGTTCTGGGGAGGTGGGACCGGTACAGGAGGGATAGAGAGAAAGGAAAAGGAGGTGGGGTAGCGTTGCTGGTTAGAGAGGAGATTAACGCAATGGAAAGGAAGGACATTAGCTTGGAGGATGGGTATCGGTATGGGTAGAGCTACAAAACACTAAGGGGCAGAAAACGTGGTGGGTGTTGTGGGGACAGGCCACCTAAACAGTAGCAGAGAAGTTGGGGGATGGTATCAAACAGGAAATTAGAAAAGCGTGCGACAAAGGCAAAACAGTTATATGGGTGACTTCAAATCTACATATAGATTGGGTTAATCAAATTGGCAGGGGTGATGAGGAAGAGGATTTTTTGGAATGTATGCGGGGATAGTTATCTAAATCAACATGTAGAGGGACCAACGAGAGAGCAGGCTATTTTAGACTGGGTTTTGAGTAATGGAGGAAGGGTAATTAGCCGTCTTGTTGTACGTGCCCCCTTGGGCAAGAGTGACCATATATGGTTTGAGTTCTTCATTTTAGGATGGAGGAGTGACATTGTTAATTCAGAAAAACAATGGTTCTGAACTTAAAGAAAGGTAACTTTGAGGGTATGAGACGTGAATTGGCCAAGATTGACTGGCAATTAATTCTAAAAGGGTTGACGGTGGGAGGGATATACAATGGAAGACATTTAAAGACTGCATGGATGAACTACAAAAATTGTTCATCCCAGTTTGGCAAAAGAATTAAATCGGGAAGGTAGTGCATCCGTGGATAACATGGGAAATCAGGGATAGTATCAAAAGCAAAGGATGATGCGTACAAAGTAGCCAGAAAAAAGCAGCATACCAGAGGACTGGGAGAAATTCAGAGACCAGCAGAGGAGGACAAAGGGCTTAATTAGGAAAGGAAAAATAGATTATGAAAGGAAACTGGCAGGGAACATAAAAAACTGACTGAAAAGTTTTTATTAGATATGTGAAGAGAAAGAGGTTAGTTAAAACAAATGTAGGTCCCTTGCAGTCAGAAACAGGTGAGTTGATCATGGGGAACAAGGATATGGCGGACCAATTGAATAACTACTTTGGTTCCGTCTTCACTAAGGAAGACATAAATAATCTGCCTGAAATAGCAGGGGACTGTGGGTCAAAAGGAGGAATTGAGTGAAATCCAGGTCAGTCGGAAGTGGTGTTGGGTAAATTGAATAGATTAAAAGCCGATAAATCCCCAGGGCCAGATAGGACTGCATCCCAGAGTACTTAAGGAAGTAGCTCAGGAAATAGTGGATGCATTAGTGATAATCTTTCAAAAACTCTTTAGATTCTGGAGTAGTTTTCCTGAGGATTGGCGCGTAGCAAATGTAACCCCTCTTTTTAAGAAGGGAGGGAGAGAGAAAACGGGGAACTACAGACCAGTTAGTCTAACATCGGTAGTGGGGAAAACTGCTAGAGTCAGTATTAAAGATGGGATATAGCAGCACATTTGGAAAGTGGTGAAATCATTGGACAAAGTCAGCATGGATTTACGAAAGGTAAAATCACTGTCTGACGAATCTTGTGGAATTTTTTCGAGGATGTAACTAGTAGCGTGGATAAGGGAGAACCAGTGGATGTGGTATATTGGACTTCCAGAAGGCTTTCGACAAGGTCCCACATAAGAGATTAGTATACAAACTTAAAGCATACGGTATTAGGGGTTCAGTATTGATGTGGATAGAGAAACTGTCTGGCAAACAGGAAGCAAAGGAGTAGGAGTAAACGGGTCCTTTTCACAATGGCAGGCAGTAACTAGTGGGTACCGCAGGGCTCAGTGCTGGGACCCCAGCTATTTACATTTATATTAATGATCTGGATGAGGGAATTGAAGGCAATATCTCCAAGTTTGCGGTTGGACACTAAGCTGGGGGGCAGTGTTCGCTGTGAGGAGGATGCTAGGAGACTGCAAGGTGACTTGGATAGGCTGGGTGAGTGGGCAAAATGTTTGGCAGATGCAGTATAATGTGGTAAATGTGAGGTTATCCACTTTGGTGGTAAAAAAACAGGAAAGCAGACTATTATTTAAATGGTGGCCGATTAGGAAAAGGGGAGATGCAGCGAGACCTGGGTGTCATGGTACACCAGTCATTGAAAGTAGGCATGCAGGTGCAGCAGGCAGTGAAAAAAGCAAATGGTATGTAGCTTTCATAGCAAAAAGGATTTGTGAGTACAGGAGTAGCAGGGAGGTTCTACTTCAGTTGTACAGGGTCTTGGTGAGACCACACCTGGAGTATTGCGTACAGTTTTGGTCTCCAAATCTGAGGAAGGACATTATTGCCATAGAGGGAGTGCAGAGAAGGTTCACCAGACTGATTCCTGGGATGTCAGGACTGTCTTATGAAGAAAGACTGGATAGACTCGGTTTATACTCTCTGGAATTTAGGAGATTGAGAGGGGATCTTATAGAAACTTACAAAATTCTTAAGGGGTTGGACAGGTTAGATGCAGGAAGATTGTTCCCGATGTTGGGGAAGTCCAGGACAAGGGGTCACAGCTTAAGGATAAGGGGGAAATCCTTTAAGACCGAGATGGAGAAAGACTTTTTTCACACAGAGAGTGGTGAGTCTCTGGAACTCTCTGCCACAGAGGGTAGTTGAGGCCAGTTCATTGGCTATATTTAAGAGTGAGTTGGATGTGGCCCTTGTGGCTAAGGGGATCAGAGGGTATGGAGAGAAGGCAGGTACGGGATACTGAGTTGGATGATCAGCCATGATCATATTGAATGGCGGTGCAGGCTCGAAGGGCTGAATGGCCTACTCCTGCACCTAATTTCCATTTTTCCCCAGCTATTTTAAAATGTAAAATTCTGATGTGTACTTTAGTTTTTCACTTTTCTTGACAGTTTATTTTTGCCTGTTATATTGTTTTCTCTAAGATCACCTCAACCTAACTGGACTGATCATGGTATCATCTTGAATCCTAAATATCATAAATAACATCCTAAATAACTTTACATTCTTTTGTAAATCTGTACTGTAAAGTACAGTGTAGTGCAACATTTACTCAGGAGCGCAGCCCAGTGTCATCTACTGTCTCCGAGAAAACCTAACCTGAAAAACTTGGTTTAAATAATGGAATAATTGATAATCCTGCAGTGATGCAATCTACGTGTAAAGAAGTGGCACGCCTTGTCCTGAAACCTTTGAGCTAAGAGGCCCAAGAGGACAAAAAACACTTATTCAGTGCAAAAATAAACAATGCAGGAACTTACAAAACATAGATGGCGGCGCCTTGCAGCGGCGGCCACTGCAGTCCGTCTGTCTTTTCTTTTTTTTTGTCCTGTTAGGTGTATGTTTTTTGGTTTTAGTTTTTTTATTTTATTTTTAGCTGTGTATATGTGGGGGGGGGGGGGGGGGGGGGGGGGGGGGGGGGGGGGGGGGGGGGGGGGAGGGGGGGGGGGGGGGTTGGGGGGGGGGGGGGGGGGGGGGGGGGGGCGGTGGGGGGGGGGGGTGGTCGAACCCTTCTAATTCTTCCCTGCACGGGCGGCCTCCAACCAGAATCGATCTGGGGCTCCAGTCGCAGAGCCTGCGGACTCACCATCGCGGAGCTGACGACTTTGGAGCGCGGAGCGCTGTGGTGACGCGCGGCTGCGACCCGATCTCTGAGCTT
The DNA here is from genome assembly GCA_035221665.1 of Okamejei kenojei. Classification (NCBI taxonomy): domain Eukaryota; kingdom Metazoa; phylum Chordata; class Chondrichthyes; order Rajiformes; family Rajidae; genus Okamejei; species Okamejei kenojei. The sequence goes on from CM069144.1 coordinate 922,509, forward strand.
AGGAGGCTCCGGCTGCAGGCCCTGTGGACAGTAACGTCGGGAGCTCGCGGGTCCCAGGTGGGATACCGCTTTTCGTAGCTCCCGCAACGGCAACTTCTCCCGCCCGAATCGAGGGGTTTAAATCGACCCGGAGCAGGGCCTTACATCGCCCGCCGTGGCTTAAACGGCCGCGGGACTTACCATCGCCCGCCGGGGGCTCTAACATCAAAAGCCTCGATCAGCACGATGCAGCAGTTTGACTGCTTGACTGCGGGAGAAGATGAATAAAGAACAGAGAACAGGGAAGAGATAAGACTTTTGCCTTCCATCACAATGAGGAGGTGTTTGGAGATTCACTGTGATGGATGTTTGTGTGGAATTGTCAGTTGTGTGTTTTGGTTTTCTTGCTGTTATGACTGCAAGAAAGTAATCTTGTTTGAAAGTTGTATGGTTAAATGACAATAAATGGCTATCTATCTATCTATCTATCTATCTATCTATCTATCAGAATAACAAGCTATGTACCACACCAACAGCTGCAATAAAATACACTCATTTCTACAGCTCCTGTAACAATCTAAAAACCTTACAACTATTATATCTCTCTGAAGTGTAGTCTTTGCATTAACATATCAAATGTTCAGTCATCCCAAAGACAGCAAGCCCCTCCTAAACAGCAATGTGATCATGACAAGATAATCTACTTTATTCACTGTTTATCACGCCAGGTGTCTGTAGTCAGAACTCCCAAGGCAACTCCCTCCTACCTGTATGACACCATGCTGCTGCCTCTGGTGGGCCCGTCCTGCATATGAGACGGACACAGACTGCAAATGGAATTGTCTGTAAAGTAAGATTCTATGGCTATGTCTGATGCTTAACTAATTGATGGGAATGCTCTACTCACATAAATACTAGCTCCCTGATGTTTGTTAGAAGCATTTTTAGGGCTGGTAGGACAAGACACAAAAAAGACACAGAATGCAGGAGTAACTCAGTCTGAAGAGGGATCCTGACTCAAAACATCACCATTCCATGTTCTCCAGAGATGCTGCCTGACCCACTGAGTTACTCCAGTACTTTGTAAATATGGTACGTCGAGCAAACACCAAATGGTCTGTCTGGTTTTATTTTTCCACTGAATGTGGTGGTGTGAGTTGATTTGCTCAGCTATTTCAGAGGGCATTTGTTAGTCAACCACAGAGATTAGTCTTGATCAGGCAAGCCAGATCAGAGATGCCAGATCAGGCAAGCATGGCCATCGTTTTTCCCTCATCTGGCAGGGACGCCCCCGGCAGCTGCGGGGAGGTTGAGACAGGAGCCCTGGGGGCCGATGGAGAGCACAGCTGAAAGAGAGTCCGCGAAGTCTGGGTCGTCAGTGAGCCCGCGGAGAAGCCGAGGCCGGAGCCTCGCGAGTCGGAGCCCACGGCCGGCCCCTGGGACAACGGAGCCGCTGCCGGGGCCTGGGTCGGTGCCACGGAGGCGTCCAGAGATAACCCTTAAGAATAAGGGGTAGCCCTTTTAGAATAAGGGGGAGGCCATTTAGGACTGAGATGAGGAAAAACGTTTTCAGCCAAATAGTTGTGAATCTGTTGAATTCTCTGCCACAGAAACAATGGAGGCTAATTCACTGGATGTTTTCAAGAAGGAGTTAGATTTAACTCTTGGGGCTAAGGGAGTCAAGGGATATGGGGAAAAAGCAGGAACGGGGGAGTGCCTTTAGATGATCAGCCATGATCATATTGAATGGCGGTGCTGGCTTGATGGGCCTACTCCTGCACCTATATTTCTATGTTCTATGTTTCTATGCCGGGAGGAGGAACAAAGGAGGACCGGGCATGGGGGGACCACCATGAGGGAGGGAGTGGGGAAGAACAAAGGGGGATCTGGCACAGGGGTACATTGTAACTTTTTATGTGGTCACTATTTGCATACCCCGGGTATGCAAGCAAAGAATTTCACTGTGATTTGTCACATGTGACAAGAAAATATTCAGTCAGTCATTCATTCATTCATTCATCTATCTAGATGGATTTTTGTGGTCAAGAGTACGAAGACTAATAATTGTTTTTCCAATACTGGAAATGAATGAACATAAATTTTAAAAATGCCATTATTTTTAAAATGGTTTTGAACTCAAGACTCACAACAAAGGAAGCATAATTATGAAAACTGCTAATTTTCTTCAGGAGAAGACGCCCAAGACTAGCAGCACAATATGAAGAATAGGGCCATGATTAAAATTTATCCATCACTCATCACCGGCCATAATAAATAAATGAACACACGGTCACCTCACTTCGATTTTTGCTAATCATCCAATCATTCATTGTTAGTAAAGCACTCTGAGCTATCCTGGGCACACAAAATTACTGTTGAACTACAAGTACTTTCTTTCTTGTTCATTATCAGGCAATGTAAAAAATGGGAAAATATTATAAGGGAAAGGTCTATGTACATGTAAATTTTAAAAGTCAATAGGTTTTGTTCTTCACACCACAGAAATGCATTCATGATCTCAATGATCATGAAAATGGACACTGGTATATTCTCACATTGTTTCAATGGACCAGTAAAATGATACAACAATGACATCCAAAATTATTTAGAGAGGTTATTGAAAAAATGATTGTACTCTATGACACCAGATACATTATCTCGCACAAGTATCTCATGGAACGCAATGCTTTTTCCACCTGTGGCACCAATGGACAAATGTCTCCTCTGTGAGATTTAACCCATCAGCTGAGGAATGCAAAGACAGTATTGCATATCTAAATGTCACATCAGCAATGAACAACAGGACAAAGAGTAGCTCATACCTGAAACAGCTCCTTAAAAGAGGGGTGTATAGTGGGATTGGGGACAAACGGCAGTGCATAATAGGGCAGGAATTCTGTTGTTTGACTTAATGCTGCCCCTCTCGTTTCCAGGTACGTTTTGAAATGAGAGGTTCTTTCTTCCACATCATCTTTGCCCTGTTGAAAAGGCATTCGGTTTTAAGAGATAAAGTTTCACTAACCATGTTTAAATTTACACACTTTCTTTATCTAATTAATGCTTATGTTGCAATTGAGGTGGTTAGAAAACTCCCATTCGATCAAACATTGCAATTAGATTTTTCTCTAAAAATGTCCTTTCAGATTTTCTTCTTTCACTGCTTAAGGTGAGATCAATGGGTTATTCCAAATCTGTAACCTACCACATGTTCTGAATGAACATATTTCACTTTTATTATATTTATAAACCATGTCCCAACATTTTTATGCATTACATTAACATTCTGATAAGAAGATTTAATCTAAAGTGAAACATACAAAATAGGTGCAGTAGTAAGCCATTCGGCCCTTCGAGCCTGCACCGCCATTCAATATGATCATGGCTGATCATCCAACTCAGTATCCTGTACCTGCCTTCTCTCCATACCCCCTGATCCCTTTAGCCACAAGGGCCACATCTAACTCCCTCTTAAATATAGCCAATGAACTGGCCTCAACTACCTTCTGTGGCAGAGAATTCCAGAGACTCACAACTCTCTGTGTGAAAAATGGTTTCCTCATCTCGGTCCTAAAGGAATTCCCCCTTATCCTTAGACTGTGACCCCTTGTTCTGGATCTCCCCAACATCGGGAACAACCTTCCTGCATCTAGCCTATCCAACCCCTTAAGAATTTTGTAAGTTTCTACAAGATCCCCCCCTCAGTCTTCTAAATTCTAACGAGTACAAGCCAAGTCTATCCAGTCTTTCCTCATATGAAAGTCCTGACATCCCAGGAATCAGTCTGGTGAACCTTCTCTGTACCCCTTCTATGGCAAGAATATGAATGTATTTTCTCAGATTTGGAGACCAAAACTGTACGCAATACTCCAGGTGTGGTCTCACCAAAACCCTGTACAACTGCAGTAGAACCTCCCTGCTCCTATACTCAAATCCTTTCGCTATGAATGCTAACATACCATTTGCTTTCTTCACTGCCTGCTGCACCTGCATGCCTACTTTCAATGATTGGTGTACCATGACACCCGGATCTCGTTGCATCTCCCCTTTTCCTAATTTGCCACCATTAAGATAATAGTGTACCCTCCTGTTTTTGCCACCAGTGGATAACCTCACATTTTTCCACATTATACTGCATCTGCCATGCATTTGCCCACTCACCCAGCCTATCCAAGTCACCTTGCAGCCTCCTAGCATCCTCCTCACACCTAACACTACCCCCTACTTAGTGTCATCCGCAAACTTGGAGATGTTGCATTCAATTTCCTCGTCCAAATCATTAATATATATTGTAAATAGCTGGGGTCCCAGCACTGAGCCTTGCGGTACCCCACTAGTCACTGAAGAAAGCTAATGGAATGTTGGCCTTCAATAACAAGAGGATTTCAGTATAGGAGTAATGAGGTTCTTCTACAGTTAGATAGGACTCTGGTGAGACCACATCTGGAGTATTGCGTACAGTTTTGGTCTCCTAATTTGAGGAAGGACATCCTTGTGATTGCGGCAGTGCAGCGTAGGTTCACGAGAATGATCCCTGGGATGGCGGGACTGTCATATGAGGAAAGATTGAAAAGGCTTGTATGCACTGGAGTTTAGAAGGATGAGGGGATATCTTATAGAAACATATAAAATTATAAAAAGACTGGACAAGCTAGATGCAGGAAAAATGTTCCCAATGTTGGGCGAGTTCAGAACCAGGGGCCACAGTCCTAGAATAAATGGGAAGCCATTTAAGACTGAGGTGAGAAAAAACATTTTCACCCAGAGAGCTGTAAATTTGTGGAATTCCCTGCCACAGGGGGCAGTGGAGGCCAAGTCCAAGTGTGCGTCATTTTGCCTTTGACTTATGATTTCGGAAATCGACTCCTCCCTACATTTGTTCAATTATTTCCCCAGATTTTTAATAATGTTCTTCACAAAACGGATAGTTTTTTAAAAATCAAACCGTTGCGGCAGCTGCGGATGTCACAATGCCCTTGCTCGCGGCACCACCCGCTCTCGATTAAAGCAGATGCTCTCAATGCACAGGCGCACTTTCCACCGCACTTCCCCCCCCCTCCCCCCACTCAGTCATTTTTTCGCCTCCCGCTGTGTTGCGGACCAAAGATGCAGAGGGAGTAATGGCCGCCAGAACCACCTTCTCATCGCGTGCCCCGCGCGAGGATAATGGCTGCTGCCGCCCGGTTCTCCTCCACTGCCCGGCTCTCCTCCACTGCCCCCCCCCCCCCCCCCCCACCCCCCCCCCCCCACCCCCCCCCCCCGGTCTGGCTCTGTCACGCTGGCGGAAGTCACGATCGGCTGGCCCCCAACTGCTTTTCACCGTCCTCACATCGCTCCGTGCCATGCTTGCGGCCTGCAGGCTCACTCGGGACCACGACAGTCTGCCCACTCCACCCCCCCCCTCTCCTCGTACTCGGGGTCTGAAGCGTTTGGGAATCGGTCCTCTGGACTGGTTCAGGATCGCTGAGGCGTTGCACAAGAAGGGACAGAGCCGGCTGTATTTTGTGAGAAGGCTCCGCTCCCGCAACATCTGCAATAGGATGCTGCAGATGTTCTACCAATCGGTGGTGGCCAGTGCCATCTTCTTCACTGCTGTGTTGCCGGGGCAGCAGGTCGAAGGCTGCAGACGCCAACAGGATTAACAAACTCATCAGGAAGGCTGGCAGTATCCTGGGCGGAGTTGGATTCATGGGAGGTTGGTCTTGGAGGGGAGGATGCTCCTCAAACTGCGGAGCATCCTGGACAATACAGCTCACCCGTTCCATGATACACTGACCAACCTGAGGAGCACCTTCAGCAACAGACTGGTTCCACCAAGATGCAGCACAGCACGCCACAGGAGATCCTTCTTCCCTGTGGCTATCAAACTGTACAACTCCTCCGCCTTCTGTTGTGGGGACAGAGACAGACTCCCCTTACCAGTCTTTGCATATCCCCAATCTTTTCCACTCTTCATTTTAATTTCATATTTCATGTATCTTCTGTATTATGACTGTTGGCAAATCAATTTCTCTTCTGGGATAAGTAAAGTTCTATCGTATGGTATTGTAGAAGGTGGGGGAGATATGGTAAAAACTAGTGACCATGTCGATAAACCGTAAACAAGGTTTACTGATACGTGAGTGAGTGGGTGAAGTTCCATGATGAAAACATAGATAGAAGTACACAGACAAAGAAATGGGAGTTGCAAAATGCAGAGCAGAACAAGCCCAGATGATCAGGCTGGGCACGTCCTCCACTCCCAAATTATCAATCTTGGGCATGCTATTTCTTTAACAACATTAACAATCACTTAGGTCCCATAGAAATTATTACATCGCAAATATAAAGTGTTGAGAGAATTTTGAAGTATAAGTTTCACCAGCAAAGAAATATACTTTGCCATCGAATTTGTAGTTGATGTCTTTACAAGTATAGAGAATTTAACAAAAGATTCCACTATCACCATGCGTAGAACAAAGGTAAGGGAATTTACGGCAGTAGCGGTATATCAAACTATTCATTCCTTAGGGGACGGGGGTTCTCCTCTTCTATTATAGATGAGGCTCTCACCAGGGTCTCCACTATATCCCGCAGCTCCACTCTCACTCCCCACCCCCCTACTCGTAACAGAGTACCCCTTGTCCTCACCTTCCACCCTATCAGCCGTTGCATATATATAATCCTCCGACATTTACGCCACCTCCATCGGGATCCCACCACTGGCCACCTCTTCCCATCTCCTCCCCTTTCTGCTTTCCCCAGAGACCGTTCCCTCTGTAACTCCCTGGTCAATTCGGCCCTTCCCACCCAAATCACCCCATCCCCAGGTACTTTCCCTTGCAACCACAGGAAATGCTAGACTTGTCGCTTTACCTTCCCCCTCGACTCCATCCAAAGACCCAAGCAATCTTTCCAGGTGAGGCAGAGGTTCACCTGCACCTTCTCCAACCTCATCTACTGCAACCACTGTTCCAGGTGTCAACTTCTCTACATTGGTGAGACCAAGTGCAGGCTTGGCGATCACTTCGCCCAACACCTCAGCTCAGTTCGCAATATCCAACTTGATCTCCTGGTGGCTCAGCACTTCAACTCCCCCTCCCATTCTGAATCCGACCTTTGTGTCCTGGGCCTCCTCCATGGCCAGAGTGAGGCCCAGCGCAAACAGGAGAAACAGCACCATCGGAAATCCAGTGCAGGTTACAACAAAAGTGTGAAATTCAAAAACAGTGGTATGACAAGACAAGTAGGCCGCTTTAGGGGCAGGTGGTTCGTTTGCAAACTGACAAAGGCCATGGCTGTATCGGTGTAATTTGTGGAACAGATTCAGAGCTACGCTCATATCTAGTCAGTGCCGATGGCGGCACCTACAGGTGTAACAGGCAACATATGCTGCCTGTGAATGAGTCGACTCCACAATAACCAATAGTCAATAGATGCAGGAGTAGGCCATTTGGCCCTTCGAGCCAGCAGAGCCATTCAACGTGATCATTCCCAATCAGTACCCCGTTCCTGCCTGCTTCCCATATCCCCTGACTCCGCCATCCCTAAGAGCCCTATCTAGCTCTCTCTTGAAAGTATCCAGAGAACCGCCCTCTGAGGCAGAGAATTCCACAGACTCACAACTCTCTGTAAGAAAAAGTGTTTTCTCATCTCAGTTCTAAATGGCTTACCCCTTATTCTTAAACTGTGGCCCCTGGTTCTGGACTCCCCCAACATCGGGAGCACGTTTCCTGCCTCTAGCGTGTCCAAACACTTAACAATCTTATATGTTTCAATGAGATCCACTCTCATCCTTCTAAACTCCAGAGTGACTCCTCTTGTTATAAAGGACAACATGCCATTGGCTTCCTTCACTGCCTGCTGAACCTGCATGCTTACTTTCATAGACAGATGAACTGGAGGAGCAGCACCTCACATTTCACTTGGGTAATTTACACCCCAGCGGTATGAACATTGATTTCTCCAATTTCAGATAGTCCTTGCTTTCTCCCTCCTTCCCCTCACCCTCTCAGCTCTCCCACAAGTGTACGATCTCCACCTCTTCCTTTCCAGCAGATGGGCCTGTCCCACTTCGGCCAACAGTCGCATGAAAAACCAGCAACTGGAACAGGGACTGTCAGAGTGGAACACACATCGCTTCCTTCACCAGCCCGTTATGCAGGCAGGAGGCAGGGCAAGCATGGGGAACGCTGTCTGAGTGAAATTCACAAGTTGCAAAGCTAAGGTGATACAGACACACATCGCGATGAACAGGAAGGTTGGTGCTGTAATTAAGACGGTGAAAGCACGGTGTAAGGTAAGTCCTTTAAAAGAGGGGGGGGGGGGGGAAAGAGGGGGAGAAGTAATGGAGACAACTTTTAAGCAGCCAGAGATACACGGCTGTGAAGCTCGGCGGACATTTAACATTACCGGTCAGTTATCCTTGGTTCTGAAAACTACTACTTACGTCTTTTTTTCCCCAATGAGCTAATGAAATTCAACGGTCAGCACCGGATACGGGAACCTACGAGAACCTTCAATCTTCTGACAACCCACTAGGACCTCCTGGCGATCTACCCACAGCACGAGAATTCTCGCTACTCAACATGTTGAAAAATGTGCGGCGACCATAATGAGGCCGCGACTAGTTCCCAGAATGCGGGAACTGCTTACGACCATGAAGGCGACTCCCCGGCAACCACCCACGAACATGTGGCGACTGCATAGTCTCCTGCAGTCGCCTAAGTGGGACAGGCCCATGAAAGGTATGATGAAGGTGGGACAGCACCATCTGCTGGATGCAATGTTTAACAACATACCACTAGATAGCCAAATCAGCACACTATACACAAGAAAAGGCAGTTACCTCAACAGTATGCACTGTTTACAATGATAAATCTACTTGCTTTGGTATTATAGATGTGCCACTTGTAGATCATGCAATGAGTCATACTTTGTAGCTACGCCCACTTCTCAGCCCTTTCTCCCTCAGTCTTGAGTTACGTATTAAGATGAAGTTACCTCTGCTGTAACTCTAATAAAGTCTTTGGATCTTAATCACTGTGTGTGACCTAAGTTATCCCAACAGCAGAAGCTCAACATGGTGTCAGAGTGTACGGACTCACTCCTTGCTTAATTATATTCCTTTGGTTTTAGTTTGTTGCTTTCTTCGGTATATATTATTATGGCTTCTGCTCGCAGAAATCCAGAGATCCTGGTGTTTGACGAGGACCTTGCAGAACGGTGGCGCGTATTTGAAGAAGATTTCTCAATTCACATTGAATCAGCTCACCCATACTGCTGCTCCTGGTGTTCAAGCGTCAATTCTTCTTAGACAATAGACAATAGGTGCAGGAGTAGGCCATTCGGCCCTTCGAGCCAGCACCGCCATTCAATGTGATCATCCCCAATCAGTACCCCGTTCCTGCCTTCTCCCCATACCCCTGACTCCGCTATTTTTAAGAGCCCTATTTAGCTCGCTCTTGAAAGCATCCAGAGAACCTGCCTCCACCGCCCTCTGAAGCAGAGAATTCCACAGAATCACCACTCTCGAGAGAAAAGGTGTTTCCTCGTCTCCGTTCTAAATGGTTTATTCCTTATTCTTAAAGTGTGGCGGGTACACAAAAGGCTGGAGAAACTCAGCGGGTGCAGCAGCATCTAAGGAGCGAAGGAGATAGGCGACCTTTCGGGTCAAGACCCTTCTTCAGACCCTTCTTAAACTGTGGTCCCTGGTTCTGGACTCCCCCAACATCGGGAACATGTTTCCTGCCTCTAGCGTGTCCAAACCCTTAACAATCTTATATGTTTCAATGAGATCCCCTCTCATCCTTCTAAACTCCAGAGTGTACAAGCCCAGCTGCTCCATTCTCTCAGCATATGACAGTCCCGCCATCCCAGGAATTAACCTTGTAAACCTATGCTGCACTCCCTCAATAGCAAGAATGTCCTTCCTAAAATTAGGGGACCAAAACTGCACAAAATACTACAGGTGTGGTCTTACTAGAGCTCTGTACAACTGCAGGACCTCTTTGCTCCTATATTCGATTCCTCTTGTTATAAAGGCCAACATGACATTCGCTTTCTTTACTGCCTGCTGTACCTGCATGCTTACTTTCATAGACTGATGTACAAGGACCCCCCAATCCCGTAGTACTTCCCCTTTTCCCAACTTGACGCCATTTAGATATTAGTCTGCCTTCCTGTTTTTGCTACCAGTGGATAACCTCAGATTTATTTGCAATAAACTTCATCTGCCATGCATCTGCCCACTCCCCAACCTGTCCAAGTCACCCTGCATTCTCATAGCATCCTCCTCACAGTTCACACTGCCACCCAGCTTTGTGTCATCTGCAATTTCTTAATCTAAAAGGCACAGAAGCTGCAGAAGATTTCATTATGAACCAGCTAGGTTTGACCCGGCTGGTGTCCAGATCGCTCCCGCTGAGTCGATCCGTGACCCTGATTGCCTACTACGCAAATTCCGACAGTTATGTGAGTTACGCACTAACTTGGTCATGGAGAGGCATGTGTTCTTTTCTCGAAGCCAGAGACAGGGTGAACCTATGGAGATGTATGTCACTGCCAGTCGATGTGATTTGAGGGATATATGTGATAGCCTAGTCCGTGACCGTTTGGTCTATGGGGTCCACAATGATAAATTACGCGACGGGTTACTGCGGGAAGCTGAGTCTGCTTTGGAGACGGCTGAAAACCGCTGTCGCATCGCTGAAATGGCTGATGCTCATACTCTGCTGATCATGAAATTAATGTTGCCGGCATGTGTTATCAAATCTCTCGCCGTTCTCCTCAAGTGCCCGACAATTCCACCGCGAGACTAATAGATAATTGTTTTAACTTTGGGGGTTCGCATGCTGCTGCTCGTGACCATTGCCTTGCATATGAAAAATTATGTTGATTTTGTAACAAGTGGAATCACTTCGTCAAATGCTGCCGCTCAGGTAGCAACAGACTTCAAACAAGGCAATCTGTTAATTCACTTGGCCATGAGAACTTGCTCTCGGAATGCTCTCAACCAGCTCCCATGGCTTTGCAGTCTGCTAGCGAAGGTTTTGACTTGTATGTGCATTCCCTGTCTGACTCAATACACAAACAACTAGACCCCATTTTGGGTTCATCCGCTCAACATTTATTGTCAAGGCAGACCCAAGCCACGGTACCTGTGGCGGATCAGGCATTGATCCCACAGGTGGTTCCACCATCGGAAGTGGAGTGCACGTTACAACAAAACATTCAAAAACAGCGGTATGACAAGATAAGTAGGCCACTGGCACCATTAACCAAGGGGCAGGTGGTTCGTTTACAAACTGACAAAGGCCAAGACTGTATCGGTGTAATTTCTGGAACAGCTTCTGAGCCACGCTCATATCTAGTCTGTGCCGATAGCGGCACCTACAGGCGTAACACACCACATATCCTGCCTGTGAATGAGGCGACTGCACAATAGACAATAGGCAATAGGTGCAGGAGGAGGCCATTCGGCCCTTTGAGCCAGCACCGCCATTCATCGTGATCATGGCTGATCATCCCCAATCAGTACCCCGTTCCTTCCTTCTCTCCTCTCCGCCATCCCTAAGAGCCCAATCTAGCTCTCCCTTGAAGGTATCCAGAGAACCGGCCTCCACCGCCCTCTGAGGCAGAGAATTCCACACTCACAACTCTCTGTGAGAAAAAGTGTTTTCTCATCTCCGTTCTAAATGGCTTACCCCTTATTCTTAAACTGTGGCCCCTGGTTCTGGACTCCCCCAACATCAGGAACACGTTTCTTGCATCTAGTGTGTCCAAACCCTTAACAGTCTTATATGTTTCAATAAGATCCCCTCTCATCCTTCTAAACTCCAGAGTGTACAAGCCCAGCCGCTCCATTATCTCAGCATATCACAGTCCCGCCATCGCGGGAATTAACCTTGTAAACCTACTCCCTTAATAGCAAGAATGTCCTACCTCAAATTAGGGGACCAAAACTGCACACAATACTCCAGGTGTGGTCTCACTAGCGTCCTGTACAACTGTAGAAGGACCTCCTTGCTCCTATACTTGACTCCTTTTGTTACAAAGGCCAACATGCCATTCGCTTTCTTCACTGCCTCCTGTACCTGCATGCTTACTTTCATAGACTGATGAACAAGGACCCCCAGACCCCGTTGTACTTCCCCTTTTCCCAACTTGACGCCATTTAGATAGTAATCTGCCTTCCTGTTTTTGATACCAAAGTGGATAACCTCACATTTATATACATTAAACTCCACCTGCCATGCATCTGCCCACTCCCCAAACCTGTCCATGTCACCCTGCATTCTCATAGCATCCTCCTCACAGTTCACACCGCCAGCCAGCTTTGTGTCATCTGCAAATTTGCTAATGTTACTTTGAATCCCTTGATCCAAATCAGTGATGAATATTGTAAATAGCTGCGGTCCCAGCACCGAGGCTTGCGGTACCCCACTAGTCACTGTCTGCCATTCTGAAAGGGACCCGTTAATCCCTAATCTTTATTTCCAATTTTCTATCCATGTCAGCACTCTACCCCCAATACCATGTACCATAATTATGCCCACTAAATCTTCTATGTGGGACCTTCTCAAATGCTTTCTGAAAGTCCAGGTACACTACACCCACTGGCTCTCCCTTGTCTATTTTCTTAGTTACATCTTCAAAAAATTCCAGAAGATTAGTCAAGCATGATTTCCCCTTCGTAAATCCATGCTGACTCGGACTGATCCTGTTACTGCTATCCAAATGTGCTGCTATTTCATCTTTTATAATTGACTCCAGCATCTTCCCCACCACCGATGTCAGGCTAACTGGTCTATAATTCCCTGTTTTCTCTCTCCCGCCTTTCTTAAAAAGTGGGATAACATTAGCTAATCCAGAGGAACTGATCCTGAATCTATGGAACATTGGAAAATTATCACCAATGCATCCACGATTTCTAGAGCCACATCCTTAAGTACCCTGGGATACAGACCATCAGGCCCTGGGGATTTATCAGCCTTCAGTCCCATCAGTCTACCCAACACCATTTCCTGCCTAATGTGGATTTCGTTCAGTTCCTCCGTCACCCCAGATCCTCTGGCCACTACTACAGTGGCTTGCAAAAGTATTCATACCCCTTGAACTTTTCCACATTTTGTCACGTTACAACCAGAAACGTAAATGTATTTTATTAGGATTGTATGTGATAGACCAACACAAAGTGGCGCATAATTGTGAAGTGGAAGGAAAATGATATATGGTTTTCAAATCTTTTTACAAATAAAAAACTGAAAAGTGTGGCGTGCAAAAGTATTCAGCCCCCTTTACTCTGATACCCCTAAATAAAATCCAGTGCAACCAATTGCCTTCAGAAGTCACCTAATTAGTAAAAAGAGTCCACTAGTGTGTAATCTAATCTCAGTATAAATACAGCTGTTCTGTGAGGGCCTCAGAGGTTTGTTAGAGAACATTAGTGAACAAGCAATGTTCCTTGGGCATCATGAAGCCCAAGGAACACACCAGACAGGTCAGGGACAAAGTTGTGGAGAAGTTTATAGCAGGTTAGGTTATAAAAAGATATCCCAAGCTTTGAACATCTCACGGAGCACTGTTCAATCCATCATCCGAAAATGGAAAGAGTATGGCACAACTGCAAACCTACCAAGACATGGCCGTCCACCTAAACTGACAGGCCGGGCAAGGAGAGCATTGATCAGAGAGCAGCCAAGAGGCCCATGGTAACTCTGGAGGAGCTGCAGAGATCCACAGCTCAGGTGGGAGAATCTGTCCACAGGACAACTATTAGTCGTGCACTCCACAAATCGGATCTTTATGGAAGAGTGGCAAGAAGAAAGCCATTGTTGAAACAAAGCCATAAGAAGTCCCGTTTGCAGTTTGCCACAAGCCATGTGGGGTTCACAGCAAACATGTGGAGGAAGGTGCTCTGGTCTGATGAGACCAAAATTGAAGTTTTTGCCATAAATGTAAAACGCTATGTGTGGTGGAAAACTAACACTGCACATCACCCTGGACACACCATCCCCACTGTGAAACATGGTGGTGGCAGCATCATGCTGTGGGGATGCTTTTCTTCAGCAGGGACAGGGAAGCTGGTCATAGTTGATGGGAAGATGGATGGAGCCAAATACAGGGCAATCTTGGAAGAAAATCTGTTAGAGTCTGCAAAAGACTTGAGACTGTGGCGGAGGTTCACCTTCCAGCAGGACAATAACCCTAAACATACAGCCAGAGCTACAATGGAATGGTTTAGATCAAAGCATATTCATGTGTTAGAATGGCCCAGTCAAAGTCCAGACCTAAATCAATTGAGAATCTCTGGCAAGACTTGACAATTGCTGTTCACAGACGCTCTCCATCCAATCCGACTGAGCTTGAGCTATTTTGCAAAGAAGAATGGACAAACATTTCAGTCTCTAGATGCGCAAAGCTGGTAGAGACATACCCCAAAAGACTTGCAGCTGTAATTGCAGCAAAAGGTGGTTCTACAAAGTATTGACTCAGGGGGGCTAAATACTTTTGCACGCCACACTTTTCATTTTTTTACTTGTAATAAAATTTGGAAACCATGTATTATTTTCCTTCCACTTCACAATTATGCACCACTTTGTGTTGGTCTATCACAGAAAACCCCAATAAAATACATTTACGTTTGTGGTTGTAACGTGACAAAATGTGGAAAATTTCAAGGGGTATGAATACTTTTGCAAGCCACTGTATATCAGGAAGATTGTTTGTGTCTCCTTAGTGAAGATGGATCCAAAGTACCTGTTCAACTCATCTGCCATTTCCTTGTTCCCCATAATAAATTCACCTTTTTCAGTCTTCAAGGGTCCAATGTTGGTCTTAACTAATTTTTTCCTCTTCACATACCTAAAGAAGCTTTTTCTATCCTCCTTTATATTCTGGCTAGCTTACCTTCGTACCTCATCTTTTCTCCCCGTATTGTCTTTTTAGTTATCTTCTGTTGCTCTTTAAACATTACCCAATCCTCTTGCTTCCCGCTCATCTTTGCTATGTTGTACTTCTCTTTCATTTTTATACTGTCCCTTGTCAGCCACAGTCGCCCCTTACTCCCCTTGGAATCTTTCTTCAACTTAGGAATGAACTGATCCTGCACATTCTGTATTAATACTAGAAATACCTGCCATTGTTGTTCGACTGCTATCCTTGCTAGGGTATCTTTCCAGTCAACTTTGGCCAGCTCCTCCCTCATGGCTCCATAGTCCCCTTTATTCAAATGTAACACTGATACCTCCGATCTACCCTTCTCCCTTTCCAATTGTAGATTAAACCTGATCATATTATGGTCACTACCTCCTAATGGTTCCTTAACCTCAAGTTCCTTTATCAAATACGGTTCATTGCATAACACTAAATCCAGTATTGCCTTCTCCCTGGTACGCTCCAACAATCTAAGAATCCAGCACGAAGGCACTCCACAAACTCCCTTTCTCGGGGTCCAGTACCAACCTGATTTTCCCAGTCTACCTGCATGTTGAAATCTCCCATACCGCTGCATTACCTTTACTACATGCCAATTTTAACTCCTGATTCAACTTGCATCCTATATCCAGGTTACTGTTTGGGGGCCTGTAGATAAGTCCCATTGGGGTCTTTTTACACTTACAATTCCTTAGTTCTATCCATACTGACTCACATCTCCTGTTTCAATGTCAACCCTTGCAAGGAACTGAATTTCATTCCTCACCAACAGGGCTACCCCACCCCCTCTGCCCACCTGTGTCTTTTCGATAGGAGGTATACCCTTCGATATTCAGTTTCCAGCCCTGGCCCTCTTGCAACCATGTCTCTGTATTTCCCACAACATCATCTTAGCGTACCACCTCCGTATTATCTAGACCGTACAAGTGTACTGCCAGCGGCAATGATCCGCCTACACCAACCCAGGAATAATACAGAAGTGGCTGTTTTGCCAGTGTCGACGCCCCCTCTGCCTGTGCTGCAGTCCCATTTCATCACCGGGAATGCTGGTTCAATCTCCGTCACCTGTGAAGCCACCGGCTCTGTCCCCGGTGGGGAAAAACGGAAATGGTCTTTATCGCACACGATCTGGTCGTCTTTGCAAGCCCACAGTGAAGTACCCGGGCTATGTTTGACTCCACCAGCATATTATCAATTGCTTCGGCTGCCTTATTTAGTCAATGGTTTTGTACTGACATTTAATTCTTTAAGAGGGAGGATGTAGATCAGTGTCACTCATGTTATCAGTCATACTTTGTAGCTACGCCCACTCGTTTAACAGAAAGCTTTTCAGCCCTTTCTCCTTCAGTCTTGAGTTATGTATTAAGATGAAGGTACCTGTGCTGTATCGCAAATAAAGTCTTTGGGTCTTAATCACTGTGTGTGACCCAAGTTATACCAACAGCAGAAGCTCAACACCCCTCATGTATACAGAAAATAGTAACTACCAACCATGCCTATGGCCCACACATAAATATAGAGCAATCCATCATGGAAATAAGATGTGAATAAATATTTGTCAATTTTGAACTGGTGATTTAAGGGGTGCTGCAAGGCTCGGTGCTGGAACCCCAGTTAATTACATATATATCGATATAACGATCTCGACGAGCGAATTAAATGTAACATCTCCACATTTGCTGATGACACAAAGCTGAGTGACAGCGTGAGCTGCGAGGAGGATGCTATGAGGGTGCAGGGTGATTTAGACAGGTTGGGTGAGTGGGCAGATGCATGGCAGATGCAGTATAATGTGGATAAATGAGAGGTTATCCTCTTTGGTGGCAAGAACAGGAAGACAGATTATTATCTGAATGGAGTCATATTAGGAAAAGGGGAGGTGCAATGAGACCTGGGTGTGCTTGTACATCAATCACTGAAAGTAAGCATGCAGGTTCAGCAGGCAGTGAAGAAAGCTAATGGCATGTTGGCCTTCAATGCGAGAGGATTTGAGTTTAGGAGCAAGGAGGTCTGACTGCAGTTGTACTGGTGATACCGCATCTGGCGTATTATGTGCAATTTTGGTCTCCTAATTTGAGGAAGGACATTATTGCTATTGAGGGAGTGCAGTGGAGGTTCACGAGGTTAATTCCCGGGATGGCGGGACTGACATATGATGAAAGAATGGGTCGACTGGCCTTGTATTCACTGGAATTTAGAAGGATGAGAGGATATCTTATAGAAACATTTAAAATTCTTACTGGATTGGACAGGCTAGATTCAGGAAAAATGTTCCCGATGTTGGGGGAGTCCAAAACCAAGGGTCACAGTTTAAGAATAAGGGGTAGGCCATCTGAGATGAGCAAAAACGTCTTCACCCAGAGAGTTGTGAATCTGTGGAATTCTCTGCCACTGATGGCCGAGGAAGCCAATTCACTGGATGTTTTCAAGATAGAGTTAAATTTAGCTCTTAGGGCTAAAGGAATCAAGGGATATGGGGGGAAAAGCAGGAACAGGGTACTGATTTTAGATGATCAGCCATGATCATATTGAATGTCAGTGCTGGCTCGAAGGGGCGAATGGCCTAATCCTGGACCTATTTTTTCTATGTTTCTACATTTTCTAGTACATTTTAAATCGATGATATCATTATATCTGTGTTGAGAAAACGTATTCAACTTGGCAGTTACTCCTGTAAGTTTTCCCAATATTAAACACTCGAACGGTAAGGACAGCACAGATTAAATGCCTCCTTTACATCCTATAAATATTGTTTAACTCAAGCATTAACTTAAACGGAGTGAATTAATAGCAAGAAACAAAACTTTAATCCATAACTTTATAGTTGCAATATTTTTTATGTATGCTGCCAAAAAGCAATTGTTCAATAACTAACCTAGTAAATATTGGAAAAAGTATATAGTCTAATAAAAGGTTTGAATATAAAAAAAATAGCTACAAGAACAATCTTTAAAATTAATATTTTTGATTATATACATTAGCAGTAGAAAGATACAAATATATTATATATATACCAAATTTAGTAATAATCTATTAGCCATCTGAAAATGTTAAAATAAACCTCACTGTTTATATTTAACTTACAAATTTTCCTCCAGCATTCTTCAAAGGATAGATGGCAAAATGAACATGAAGGTTAAACTCCAGTTTCTGAAGCACTTGATCATTTTCTCGAACATGAAGTGAAATGTGCTGCTCCCAAAGTTTGAAGAATGCCTTTCTATTTCCATCATCAAATGCTTCAAATAAATCTTTCTGTTGAAATATGGGAAAACAAAACATTTTCATCTGCTGTTTAAAAAATACTGCGGTATTCTGAAAATAATCCGTTTCAAAAGAAGCAGAAACAAGGAACTGCATATGTTGGTTTACAAAAAAAAGACACAAGGTGCTGGAGTAACTCAGGGGTTCGGGTTGGGACACTTCAGTCTGATGAAGAGTCCTGATTCAAAATGTCACGTGTCCATGACCTGCAGAGATGCTGTCTGACTCACTAAGTTACTCCAGCACTTTGTGTCTGTTTCAAAATAAGTTGATTCATTCTTGGGGTTTGGAGTTCCTTGTTATCACTTGGATTACTTGTCATTTATTTTCAAGATATAGGCATCACTGGCTAAACCAATAATCATTAACAATGTCTAATTGATCTTGAGAAGGTGTTGCTGAGCTACTTTCTTCAACTGCTGTCATTGTACTGGCAAAAGCATTGAAATAATCTTGTTGATAGTGAGTTCTAGAATTTAAACCCACTGATAATGGAACAGGGGTGATTTATTTCCCAATGACAACATTGTGCATGAATTATAGGGAACCATAAGGACGTAGGATTCTCATATGCTTACTGTCATGTCCTTTTTGTTGGTTGCACAGAGGACTTTTGGCAATAATATTGGGGGATTAAGGCATTGATTTAATATGTTATCTGAATTTACAGGCCTATTGTACCGCTGCAAGTGACAACAATTTCGTCGTACTGTTTTCCGTGCAAATAACGATTCAACACTCTTGTCTTGGATTTTTTTTAGATAACATCGAAGTAGCTTCAGCAGAGAAGGTAAATACATGGGGAGGTGAAATGGATTAAAATTAAACTGGCTGCTTTGTCATAGATGTTGACAAGCAGACGTAGAGAAGAGTCCATCACATTCCTGGATCCTGGATAGATGATCGGAATGTTGTGAGAAGTCCGGAGGTGAATGACTTGTTGCTGAATGCCCCGTCTATGATCAATGTTATATTTACATTTCAGATTATTTGAGATTTATGGCTTTTATCACATAAACAGCCAGGTAGTAGGCTGTTTATGTGATAAACATTGAACACCAGCCATACGTTACCGATAATGTTCACTGCTTTGGAAAGTGTTTCTCCATGGATAGTCACCTTGTCGTGGTGGAGAAGCTTGTGTGGTCCTGAGATCCTGAGAGCGATGCCGTCTGGAGCTATGCTCCTGGTAGGGCCACCCATGGCAGTAACGTCGAGGGGGAGGACTGTGACAAAGAGCAATCCAACCAAGACCTCAACGGTGGAACAGGCGGAGGACGATGGCTGACCTTAGTGGAGCGTCACAACGGCTGCAAAGGCAGATGAAGGCTGCAGCAGAAAAGGGTCTCTGGTTCCCTTGAAGTCCATGCCACCGGATCCTGTCCCAGATCTGTCAAGGACCGTGGGGTGGATGTCTGTGCACCAGTCTCCCCATGTTAAACAAAGTCACGCACAGGGGTCCTCTGGAGGGGTGTAGGAAAACACCAAATGCAAAACTTCACTGCCTTGTGGCCATTACCTTATTCAGGAAAGGCGAAGACTGGATCCGGCGGAATACGCGGAAGAGACCACTGGTGGCCATCCACTGCATCCTGACCTATTGCCAGCTGACTTCACTATGTCTTACCCCTGGATCCAGATAGGCTGGGACGAGAGAGTGAGGCAACTCTCCCTCACTTTAATCCAATCAAGCGCAAGTCATGACTTTAGGACCCGTACTGCTCAACTGGGCGAAGCAGGATCACCATGGGAGCGCTTGCAGCTGGGGAGGGGCGCACCACAGAAGCACAGAGGAAACGTGCCGCGCGCAACGCTCAAGCCACTTCAAGTTCTACTGCAACGCCCACCCAACTGTGTCCCATATGCAGGAGAGCCTTCCGGGCCCGGATCGATCCAACCAGTCACCTCCAGACCCACAAACAAAAACATTGAAGTCATGGTCTTCTTCGACTACGAATGACGAACAATAACAGGAAAGTGTTTGAAAGCATGCAGAATTGCTGCAACATATATGCCAATCATTTGATCTATTGAGTAGATAAAGCAATCTCAGCTGTCCCATTTCCCTGCTCTTTCCCCAGAACTATGCAAACAGTTTCATCTCCAGTCTCCAATTCCCTTTCAAAAGCCATGGATGACAATCTTCACCATCTTTATAGATAGCAAATTCCAAATCACAATTAATTTGATTTCACAATTATAAACGGAACAATCCCAGGGTTGTGATTGGCATGGAAGATAACGAATATCCTGGTTATAATTTTCAAAACTTTGGAATGGTACTGCAGATTGGAGGACAGCAGATGTGACAAGTATAATCAAGGACGACTCTCACCTCTGACACTCAGGCAAGAGGTGAAAAAGTCTGAAAACGCATACCTCCAGATTCAGGGACAGCTTCTTCCCAGCAGGTAAATGAACCATCCTACCACCAACTTGAGCAGTCCTAACCTACCATCTACCTCATTGGAGACCCTCAGGCTACCTTTAATCGGAATTTACTTGCATTAATCGTTATTTCCATTATCTTGCACCTGTACACTATAGACGGATTTGTTGTAATCACATATAGTATTTTCGCTGACTGAATAGCACAAAACTAAAAAGCTTTTCACTGTACATCGGTACACATTATAATAAACTAATCTGACCTAAATTAAAAGCTTAGTTTGCATTCGGCATATAAGAAGGCAAATCATACTTTGATCTTTATTGCTTGAGGTTTTGAGTCCAAGAGAAGAGATATCTTACTTTAACAAGAAAGGGCTATGACACAGAATTCTCTGCCACAGGAGACAGTGGAGGCCAATTCACTGGATGTTTTCAAGAGAGAGTTATAGCTTTTAGGGCTAAAGGAATCAAGGGATATGGGAAAAAAGCAGGAACGGGGGGGTACTGATGTTAGATGATCAGCCATGATCATATTGAATGGCGGTGCTGGCTCAAAGGGCCGAATTGTCTACTCCTGCACCTATTTTTCTATGTTTCTATGACACTACACCTGGAGTATTTTGCAGTTTTGGTCTCTTTACCTATGAAAGGATATATTTATTAGAGAGGGACAGAAAGAAGATACATCCAATAGATTCTAGAGGAGGTGACATATAGAGTTTAGTCAAATGAGAGGTTCTTGGTTTCTTGGTCCTCCAAAATATTCCAAATGGAATTTAAACTGGATGTGGTGGAGGGAGGACTTAAGCCAGAAAGGCATTTTTGGGAAGAAAGAGCTACCTTAAATTTAGTTGTATCTGGTTGGGTAACTATAGAAGGGTGGAGATTATTCCATGCTTTAATTGTGCGGGGGAAGAATGAATTGCTGCACACCTCTGTCTTTGTAGCTGGAATCACAAATTGGATCGAATGCCCTTGTCTGCTCCTAATTGGTTTGGGTTTGGTAATCTATATCGAGCTGACCATTTAACATTTTGTAAAAACAGGTCAAATGGTGAGCTTCACATCTGTCTTGGAGAGGGTTCCACCCCAGAGAATTCAGAAGTTTGGTAACACTTGCTTCTCTCTCATAGGTGTTAGTAACAAATCGAGCTGCCTGTCTTTGGACACGTTCGATGGAAGAAATATTTGTATTTGTGCATGGGTCCCATGCTGCAACTGCGTAGTCCAAATGAGGTCTAACGAGGGTGAAGTATAGCTTCTCCTTGACAGAAGTTGAACAATGATGAAAGTTGCGCCTCAGAAAATTTAGGACACCTGTTGCTTTCACCGTTGCATGATGTGTCTGACCGTTCCAACGCAGATCATTCTGCAATTTGATGCCAAGATACTTGGTATGTTTGGATTCTTCAAGGGTGGCACCAAGTATATTGTAAGATGTTTCGCCTGGATTCCTCTTTCTGGTGACACACATGGTTTCACATTTGGACGGGTTGAACTGCATGCCCCATTGTTGTGACTACTCGACCATTGTATCGAGATCCTTTTGGAGAGCATCTGCATCATCAGCTGACTTAATTGGACGGTACAGCAAACAATCATCAGCGAATAGTCTGGTCGTACTTGCGACTTTTTCATGGATGTCATTTATGTAAAGCAAAAACAGATTTGAGCCAAGTACTGTGCCCTGCGGTGTGCCACTCAACAATGGATGTCAATTGGAGCTCTGTCCGCTCACACACACGCTGAAGGCGTTTTGTCAGGAAACTGGAAATCCATAGCTTCGTGTTGGAACGAATACCATAGTAGTCAAGCTTCCGAAGCAGTCTCTGGTGTGGGATAGAAACATAGAAAATAGGTGTGGAGTAGGCCATTCAGCCCTTCGAGCCTGCACTGCCATTCAATATGATCATGGCTGATCATCCAACTCATATCCTGTACCTGCATTCTCTCCATGCCCCTGATCCCTTTAGCCACAAAGGCCACATCTAACTCCCTCTTAAATATAGCCAACGAACTGGCCTCAACTACCTTCTGTGGCAGAGAATTCCAGAGACTCACCAGTCTCTGTGTGAAAAATGTTTTCCTCATCTCGGTCCTAAAGGAATTCCCCCTTATCCTTGATGACATCAAATGCTTTAGAAAAGTCCAGCACTACTAAATCCGTGATGACGTTACCATCAAGGTGCTTGGCCAGGTCATTTGTCGTCAGGATAAGCTGAGACTCGCATGATCTATGCCTCCTAAATGCATGTTGGTTGTCAGCAAGAATGTTATGTTTGCTCACGTGTCGCATCAGATTACTATCAATTAAATGCTCCAGCAATTTGCAGCAAGTACTTGTTAATGAAACAGGGCGATAATTCGCTGGGTTGTTGGTTGAACCCTTCTTAAAGAGAGGAGTGATGTTAGCCTTCCTCCAATCCAGCGGAACATCACCCGAGTCAAGCAATTGTTGAAAAATGAACTGCAAAACTGGAGCCAGTACTTCGGCCGCGATCTTGAGGGCTTGATTCTGTCTCTGATCTGGTCCAATTGCTTTTGTGGTATTAATGTTGAGCAATAATTTCTTGACACCTTCAACATCAATTTTAATAGCAGGCATATCAGCATACGGGCTGGACAGTAGAACTGGAAATGATGAAGGCTCCATATCTTCCCGGGTGAAAACGTGTTGGAATTGGTTCACAAGTGCTTCTGCTTTCGCCTGGTCCTCAGTGATCAGACAGTTGTTCACTTTAAGCATCTGGACATCAGTGTTGTCTGTCCGTCTGGATTTCACATATCTCCAAAAAGCCTTGCGTTGCTCTCCCCCAAGAATAGAAACATGTTGTCTATGAGCACTCCTAATAGAACGATCGACTTGCTTTCGCACTCTTGTAAAATTGTCCCAGTCCAGTTTTGTTCCCCTTTTTTTGGAACGGATATAAAACTTCTCTTTCTTACTGCAGAGGCGTTTCAGTTTTGCCGAAAACCAAGGAGGACGCATACGGCCCTTAATGAGTTTTTGAGGAACATGATTTGTAACAATATTATTTAAAGAGTTTCTCAGCCACAACCAGTTGTGTTTTACGGATCTTTTATCTGGTTGCAGGTTGAAGAAATCTTTTCCTAGTTTTTTTGCTAAGACTTCCTCGCTGTTCACTTTTTTCCAGAGGGAAATTTTACGCGGTGGTTTTGAAGGAGCTTTAAGCTTTGTGTGCAGTTTTGCTTGGATAATATAATGATCGCTAATTCCAGCACTCAATGAAACTTCCGAAATTAAATCTGGGTGCGAAGTAAACAATAAATCTAAAGTATTTTTGGTGCCACTTGTCTCATCACGCCTGGTAGGGAAAGTGACTTTTTGGGACAAGTGATTTTCAGAGTAAGGTCAGCTAGGGCTTCCTGGAGAGCCCCTTTTGGTTCGCTTTGTATGCAGTCAGACCAATCTACACCTGGGACATTGAAATCGCCCCCCAGGATGATAAGTGGAGAGTGTGATGAGCCGTTAATTTTGGAGATGTTTGATCCAAGTTCTAAAAGAGGCTCAGTTTTCATGTCAGGTGGTCGGTAAAAGCTTCCTATCTGTACCGACTAACCCTCGAGTGTAGCTTGACACCAGATTTGCTCAGAGTCGCTGTCTAAGTCTATTCTTTCAAAACAAGGAACTCCGATGAAGACACCGCCTCCATGCGAGTTTCTGTCCTTTCTAAAAATTTGGAGGTGAGGAGGGAAAATCTCAGCAGATTTGATTGATGGGTCCAATAAGGTGATCTTATTGAAACATTAAGAATTCTGGAGTGTTTTACGGGGTAGATGTGGGAAGGATGTTTCCCTTAACTGAGTCATCTAAAACCAAGGGTCACAATTTCAAAATAAGGAAAAGCTAATTTAAAACTGAAATTAGGATAAATCCTTCTCGCAAATCATTGGGATTCTCTCTCGCAGAATGCTGTGCGGCCGGCTCATTGATTTCAGCAGAAGCTCAGATCAATAAATTTTGGACATGAAAGCTATCAAGGAATTTGAGGCAATAGGACAAACAATGGGGCCGATTTAGATCAATGATTTTTATGAATGGCAGCTCAGACATGACAAGCCCAATGGGCAATTTCTGCTCCTCCACTTTGTTCTTGCCTTTAGTTAAATAAAAACATCTTCACAATCTATCACAATGTAGCTAACTCAAACATTCTTAAGTATACTTTCAGAATGTAGTAATTAAATGGAGTTCAGGTTAATTAAAAAATCTCATTTGATGGTGCAAAGAACAAACTTTACCTGAATGTGCAAAGTCTTAAAATGTTGGCCAGCACTCACTGGTGCTTTTGGGATTGTCTTTCCCTTGTTTTTGCATTCCTTATCAAATATAGTCACAGTTTCTTCAAAAGCTGCAAACCTTAAATACTGAGTGAGAAACACAAACAGTTTAAGGTTTTGTTTTTATTAAACAATAAATGTCACATTCCAGTCTCATTTACATTTTACATTGGGAAAGATATGATGAAAAGTAAATGTCATTATTAGTGACAGCAAGTGAAGACAAAGCTACCTCCGGTTCCAAATAACAAATATGATTTTAATTAACCATTCAATTGTGATTTAGTACATCAACTATTATCTCAATTCACAATAAACAAGGGTCATAATTTTCTGTGCTGGGACATTTGTCATTATTTTTATTATATGATTGCCTTTCTACACATAACTTTCTTCATAGTTGATGCGAGCAAGTTGGTAAGGGCACATCAAGTAAAATCAATTATCTCCATAGTCACACAGCACGGAAACAGGCACTTTGGCCCAACTTGTCCAAGCTGACCAAAATGTTCCATCTGAAATACTCTAATTTGCACATGTTTTGCCATATTATTTTCCTATATATCTGTCCAACTGTCTTTTAAATGCTATTATTCATTGTAACTGCCTCAACTACTTTCACTGGCAGCTCGTTCCATAAACTCATCACCCTCTGTGTGAAAATTGTTGCTCCTCAGATTTCTATTAAGTCTCACCATAGTGTCAGTGACCTGGATAAATAATTCAATTTAAGGATTACACAGAAACATAGAAAATAGGTGCCTGAGTAGGCCATTCAGCCCTTCGAGCCAGCACCGACATTCAATAGGCAATAGACAATAGGTGCAGTAGTAGGCCATTCGGCCCTTCGAGCCAGCACCGCCATTCAATGTGATCATGGCTGATCATCCCCAATCAGTACCCCGTTCCTGCCTTCTCCCCATATCCCCTGACTCCGCTATTTTTAAGAGCCCTTTCTAGCTCTCTCTTGAAAGCATCCAGAGAACCTGCCTCCACCGCCCTCTGAGGCAGAGAATTCCAGACTCACCACTCTCTGTGAGAAAAAGTGTTTCCTCGTCTCCGTTCTAAATGGCTTACTCCTTATTCTTAAACTGTGGCCCCTGGTTCTGGACTCCCACAACATCGGGAACATGTTTCCTACCTCTAGCATGTCCAAACCCTTAACAATCTTATATGTTTCAATGAGATCCCCTCTCATCCATCTAAACTCCAGAGTGTACAAGCCCAGCAGCTCCATTCTCTCAGCATATGACAGTCCCGCCATCCCGGGAATTAACCTTGTAAACCTACGCTGCACTCCCTCAATAGCAAGAATGTCATTCCTCAAATTCAATATGATCACGGCTGATCATCCACATTCAGTACCCCGTTCCTGTTTTCTCCCCATATCCCTTGATTCCTTTAGCCCTAAGAGCTAAATCTAACTGTCTAGAAAACATCCAGTGAATTGGCCTCCACTGCCTTCTGTGGCAGATAATCCCATATCTTCACAACTCTCTGGGTGAAAATGTTTTTCCTCATCTCAGTGCTAAATGACCTACCCCTTGTTCTTAAACTGTGATCCGAGATTCTGGACTCCCCCAACATCGGGACCATTTTTCTTGCAAATTATGAAATTAAAGTGTAAATACAGAGAAATATAAATTAAGATGCATGAATTCCATTCCAAATTTGGGGCAGAAAATAATTATGATGGAACAGGACTAAGAATGAGACAGGAAAAGGAATCAAAATGGAAACATGGTTATTTTAATTTAAATATCACATTTTTAAGATTTGAAATCTGTGGAAATGATAGTCCATGCTGTTTTAGTTAATTTTCCGGAGACAAAGAAGTTGTCCATATGTAATTACACCCATTCAAGGGAATTCCACTGACATGGACAAGATTTCACTTTCTGCGACGTTTACTTCAAATCTACAACCAAAAAGTCAATTTTGCACAATTCAATGCATTTCAATAGTGATACAGACAGCACAGATTTGGACAATTGCCTGCATTTTGTTTGGAAATCCCTTAACATACACAAATGGCAATACTTTTTCCAACCTACCTCCTTTATCAAACCATTCAGTTCAGCTTCATACGTCAAGTTGTCCCCCATGGTCCATAAATTGTAATTTCACCTCATAGCCAATCTATATTTAAAAAAAATCATAGTATGTCATGAAATATATTTGGCAGGGATTTTATAAGAAAAGTGAGAACAAAAGAGTAACTAGGGAGAGAATAGGCCCATTAAAGACCACATCGACGACTGCTTTGGTGTCACCTCCTGCACCCACACACAACTGACTGACTTCATTCATTTCACCACCAACTTCCATCCGGCACTCAAATACACTTGGACCATTTCCGACACTTCCCTACCATTCCTTGACCTCACCATCTCTATTGCAGGTGATACGCTCCTGACCGACATCCACTACAAACCTACTGACTCCCACAGCTACCTGGACTACTCTTCCTCCCACCCTGCTTCCTGTAAGGACTCCATCCCCTATTCCCAATTCCTCCGTCTACGCCGCATCTGCTCCCAGGATGAGGTGTTCCACACCAGGTCATCACAAATGGCCTCATTCGTCAGAGAACGGGGATTCCCCTCCCCCACTATTGATGAGGCTCGCACCAGGATCTCCTCCATACCCCGCAACACTGCCCTCGCTCCCCATTCCCCCACTCGCAAACAGGGCAGAGTCCCCCTGGTCCTCACCTTTCACCCCACCAGCCGGCAAATACAACATATAGTCCTCCGCCAGTTTCGCCACCTCCAACGTGCCCCTCTACCCGCCACATCTTCCCATCTCCCCCCCTGTCTGCCTTCCGCAAAGACCGCTCCCTCCGCAACTCCCTTGTCCATTCTTCCCTCCCTCCCACTCTACCCCCTTCCCCGGGCACTTTCCCTTGCAACCGCAAGAAATGCAACACTTGTCCCTTCAACCTCCCCCCTCCACTCCTTTCAGGGACCCAAGCAGTCCTTCCAGGTCCCGACAGAGGTTCACCTGCACCTCCTCCAACCTCATCTACTGCATCCGCTGCTCCAGATGCAGATGATCTATATCGGTGAGACCAAGCGGAGGCTTGGCGATCGCTTCGCCGAACACCTCCGCTCGGTCCGCAATAACCAACCCGACCTCCCGGTGGCTCAGCACTTCAACTCCCCCTCCCATTCCACATCCGACCTCTCGGTCCTGGGCCTCCTCCACGGCCAGAGTGAGCAACACCTGCAAGCTGGAGGAAAAGCACCTCATATTCCGCTTGGGGAGTCTGCATCCTTTGGGCTTGAATATTGAATTTTCTCAATTCTGTTAACCCTTTGCTGTCTCCTCCCCTTCCCACCTCTCCCTCAGCCCTCGGGCCCCTGACATTCCCTCTATCTCTATCTCCCTCCCCCACCCCAGTCGCACCAGCTTCTCATTTTCACACCACAAACAGCTTACAATGGCTTGTTCCCTTTATCACCGATACTTTTTTGCATATCTTTCACTCATTGTTCCTTATCTCTCCACATCACCGTCTATATCTCTCGTTTCCCTGATCCCTGACCAGTCTGAAGAAGGGTCTCGACCCGAAACGTCGCCTATCTCCTTCGCTCCTTAGATGCTGTTGCACCCGCTGAGTTTCTCCAGCTTTTTGTGTACCAAAGATCTGTGTGGTCATGTTTATGTGGAGCCACAGGAGATGTACTGTAGAGAAGCTTGTGGAAACTAGGGATATCAGGGAAGAGAACAGCTATCTCCCAAAACATATTGACATTACAAAAGAGGGGTTGACAGAATTAAGGCACATAAAGAAAGATTAATCCCCACCATGTGTTCCCTACAACATTGTGAGAAATTAAAAAGATAAGTCTTTCGCATCATTTTTTGTCACCCGTGAGGTACCAGAAGACTGCAGGGTGACTAATGTTATGTCTTTATTTAAGGAAAGGTGCAAGGAAAAGCCTTAAAGTTCAATTAAAAGCAAGAAGACCTCAGGAGCGGATGGTATTCATGCTGACATTTTAAAACCCAGCAGTGAAGTTTCGGTCATGAATCCAGAATCTTATCATCTATATCTGGGAGGAGTCCGTTATGGAGTTAACCACATCCATTTTCAAGAAAGGAGACAAATCTGAACATAATAGCGATAGGAGACTTCCGGTGGCGCTATGGAGGGCTAGAGAGCAACGCCAGCCAGCTCCTTGGAAAAAACGTAGAAAAATCGGGAAGAAAGCGACCTACCTGCTGCCTCTGTGCCGATTGCCGTGAGTAACGTCATCAGGCACGCGACTTACTATGTACACACAGCGCAGCCCCCCCATGGATCAACCGAAAAGTCGTGTTACTAGGCAGAAACCGGGTGAACAAGAAAAAGGCCCGATTGAAGCCTCGGGCTCAGGTAGGATGCTATCCCAAGAAGATGTGTTGAAAAAAACGATGAAAAAATCGGAAGGTGAAGATCTTAAAACTTTTATTGCAAGTGAAATTGTTGGCTTAAAGGAGGAACTAAAGAGTGAACTTGCAAAAACGAACGAAGAATTGAAGATTAATTTTGGGGAAGAAATAAAAAAAAATCAAGGAGGAAATTATGAACTTAAAACTTGAAATTAATATCACGGCTATGAATACATCGGATAAACTGAAGAAAGAAATTGCAGAAATACTGACTGAACAAGTTGCAAGTATGACAAACGAGACAAATGTTAAAATCAGAAAAGTGACAACTGATCTTGAAGAAAGGCTGAATCCCGTGGAGGTAGCACTGAATCAACAGACGTCAGCCATAAAGGACCTTGAAGAAGTAGCCGAAACAAGTGCTCAGACTACGGCAAAACTTATCAGAGAAAACCAACGCCTAACTGAACTACTGGGCAAAATAACTGAGAAATGTACTGAATTGGAAGGTCGCCAGAGAAGACAGAACCTCAGAATTGCAGGTATTCCAGAAGGGAGGGAAGCGGATCAAGATCCCCGAGAATTTACTGCAAATTTACTGCAAAAAGTTTTATCTCTGGATCAAAAGCCTTTACTTGCTCGAGCACACAGAGTGATGAGACGCCAGACAAGACAAGGTGCTCCCCCAAGACAAATGATAATAAAAATTCAGTACGACTATGTCCTGGAGGAGATAATGCAAAAAACTACAAGAAACAGAAATCTTACATTTGAAGGAAACGGGATCAGTATCTATCGAGACTACCCAGCAGAGGTCTCCAGGAAAAGAAAAACCTTTAATGAGACCAAAAAAATCTTGAGGGAAGTGAAGAACTTGAAATATGGTCTAAGGTATCCAGCTACCCTAAGAGTCACCTACAATCAGAATGAACACTTTTTCACCAACCCTGTGGAGGCACTGGACTTTGCCCAGAAGATTGGTTCGAGAGGAAGCTTGAATAATACTTTTAAAACTGAACTTCATCACTGAATAAACTGACTTTGCAGGACTGAATGGAACTAAAGTCGTGTCTAAGGAAGCTGGAGAAAGATGTGGATCAGAAACTCTCCCATGGATACTAATAATTAGTATAACTGCACTACTAATACAAATAACTAATACATACTAAAACTATAGCATGGTATTTTTACTAATCAGAGCTAATAATTATCACTAATGACTAATACTTACGTATAATTGAATGTTTAGAGTCAAATATAGAGTTTGATTTCATTTGCCCTCCTTGGAAACCCTTTTTTTCTTTTTTTATTAATTTTTATTCTTATTTTTCTTTCTTCCTTTTTTCCCATGTTTTAATTATATTCTTAAATACGTTTTAAATATATGTATCCTCACATTCCTGATTATTGGAACCCGAATATTTTAAAATCCAATAACCCCGGTAAAATACTGCTATGGAATAAATATTTCAAGAAACCAGGGAGCTGGTTAAGTTGGTAACATCAACTACGGAAGTCGGTAGATGGTTAGCCATGCTAGTATGGCTAGCACTAACTACACTAATACTAGATGTAGTTTTTCCTTCTTTGTGCACATTATTAATTTCTTAATCTATCCTCTTTTTTTTCTTCTATTATAACCTATCGTTATTATTTTCAGTTTGAATGGAGTTACAAATTGGATCAAAGGAGATATACACGTGAGAGACAGTCAAGGGTCTTAAAATTCGTCTATTCGGAGTTCATGTGTAAGGTCGGGTCTGTCGAACTGAACCATTGGCTCTATTATAGATCTCCATAGATAAAAGATGCTAGATTTAAAAATGAATACGGGGAATGAAGGAATAACGCTTTGTAGCTGGAATGTTAAAGGTATTAATGAACCAATTAAGAGAGGTAAAGTACTAGCACATTTAAAAGCAATTAAAGCTGATGTAATTTTTATTCAAGAAACACACTTAAAAAAAGATGCCAAGTATAGGCTGAAAGCTAAATGGATAGATAAAACGTATCATTCTTCTTTTACACACAAATCCAGAGGTGTGGCAATATTATTTCGTAAAGGCACTTTATTTAAACATACATCAACTATAACTGACAGCGATGGTAGATACATTATTGTAATAGAATTAAATGCACAAAAAATGATTTTTGTTAATGTTTACCAAACTTTGATAGTCCACTGTTCTTTAAGAAAATATTTAATAATATCCCGGAAATAGCACAACATAACTTAATAATTGGAGGAGATTTAAATTGTACATTAGACTCTTATTTAGATAGATCCACAAGACAAAGGAAAACCAAATCCCATTCCAGTGACTTATTAAATGCATACATGGAAACTAGTAATATTAAAGATGTTTGGAGAGTAGAAAATCCAACTGGACGAGAATATTCATTTTACTCACCTGTACATAAAACCTATTCAAGAATAGATTATTTTTTGGTAGACTCTAAACTCATATCACTTACTTACAATTCAAAATACCATAATATTATAATCTCAGATCACGCACCTTTAACATTTATGATTAAAATAAATGGTAAAACGGAAAAACAGGGACAATGGAGATTTAATCCACAAATTTTAAAAGACAAAGTAACTCAGGAATATATTTTACTTTGGAGTCACGTGAGTGACTTCGTGAAGACCCCGCCAGCACGCATGCGCGGCATATCGTCGCGCGCATTTGCATCGGCAGGCTGGGGGGGGGAGTACGCATTTGCATCGGCAGGCTGGGGGGGGGGGAGTAACAAATCACACAGATCACAATATTGAATTACAAAAACTAGTACCTGTCTTTATCACTGAAATTTCAACACTATTTTAATTTAAACAGCAAATCTCATCACTGAAATGTCTAAAAGGAAGGCACTGAATTGCAAACCTATCAGGCCAAGGCAACAGGAGGGTGAAGCCTGAAAAAGGGTCCAAATACAAAATGTGGCCTATCCATGTTCTCCTGAGGTGCTGCCGAACCTGATGAGTGACTCCAGCACTTGTGTAGGAAGGAACTGCAGATGCTGGTTTACACCGAAGGTCGACACAAAATGCCGGGACAAGCAGCATCTCTGAAGGAATGGGTGACATTTTAGGTCGAAACCCTTCTTCAGACTGGGAGTCAGGGGAGAGGCAGACATAGAGATAAGGCAATGTAAGATGAGAAAACAAGACATCAAGGGAGATGAGTTCACGGAAAATGTAGAATAGTTCACTGTTAGCTAGGGGAAGGTGACAACAAAGCATACAGAGATTTTAAAAAATCAGAGGGACAGTCAGACTGGTGGGAGAACTAGAAGGGGGGAGGGACGGAGAAGGGTCTCGACCTGTCACCCATTCCTTCTCTCCAGAGATGCTGCCTGTCCCGTTGAGTTACTCCTGCAGTTTGTTTCTACCTTCGGTTTAAACCAGCATCTGCAGTTAGCTCCTACACGTTAAACCTACAACGGGCTGGTTCCTGATCATTTAAACTCAGTTTCCATCAGGAGGCGCCGGGCCCAACGTGTTTATGATCAGCGGCGCCGGAGAGGATAATAACCGACTGGCTGAGCTTTAAATCCACACCGTCAGCGGCCCCTAAACCATCAGCTGCCCCCTCCCCATGCTGCCCCCTCCCCACAGTGCCCCCCTCCCCACACTGCCCGCTCCCCACAGTGCCCCCGTCCCCACACTGCCCCCCCCTCCCCACACTGCCCGCTCCCCACAGTGCCCCGCCCTCCCCACACTGCCCCCCGTCCCCACACTACCCCCCCTCCCCACACTGCTCGCATCGCTCCCCCAGAGGGGTCACTGCCCGCTCCCCACACTGCCCCACCCCTCCCCACACTGCCCCCCCTCCCCACACTGCCCCCCCCTCCCCACACTACCCCCCCTCCCCACACTGCTCGCTCCGCTCCCCACACTGCCCGCTCCCCACACTGCCCCCCCTCCCCACACATGCCCCCCCTCCCCACACTGCCCCCCCTCCCCACACTGCCCCCCCCCTCCCACACTGCCCCCCTCCCCACACTGCCCGCTCCCCACACTGCCCCCTCCCCACACTGCCCCCCTCCCCACACTGCCCCCCCCTCCTCACAACTGCCCCCCCCTCCCCACACTGCTCACTCGCTCCCAACACAGGCAACAATCCCCCCTCCCCACTTGCCCGTGCCCCCCCTCCCCTGCTCACTCGCCTCGTGCCCCCACTTGCCCCCCCCTACACCCCCCACCCCCCCCTCCCCACCACTGCTCGCTGTTTCCCCCACAGTGCCCCCACCTCCCCACACTGCCCCCCTCCTCCCCACACTGCCCCTCCTGCCCTCCTCCCACAGTGCCCCCCCTCCCAGTGCAGTGCCCCCCCTCCCCACCTGCCCCCCCTCCCCACACTGCCCCTCCCCACACGGCCCGCCCCGTCCCCACCCCTTCCCCACGCTCCCCACAGTGCCCCCCTCCCCACAGTCCCACCTGCCCCCCCTCCCCACAGTGCCCCCCCTCCCCACACTGCCCGCTCCCCACACTGCCACCCCACACTGGCCCCCCCCATCCCCACACTGCCCCCCCTCCTCACACGCCCCCCCTCCCCACCACTGCTCGCTCGCCCCACAGTGCCCCCCCTCCCCACAGTGCCCCCTCCCCCGCACTGCCCCCTCCCCACAACACAGACCCCCCCTCCCCCCCTCCCCACACTGCCCCCCCTGTGCCCCCCCTCCCCACACTGCTCGCCGCTCCCCACATGTCGCCCCCCCCCTCCCCACAGTGCCCCCCCTCTCCCACATGGCCCCCCCTCCCCACAGTGCCCCCCCTCCCCACAGTGCCCCCCCTCCCCACACTGCGCCCCCCCCCACACTGGCCCCCTCCCGTACCCCACTGTCCCCCCATCCCCACACTGCTCGCTCCCCACAGCCCCGCATCCCCCACACCCTCCCCACACTGCCCCACACTGCCCCCCTCCCCCAACTTGCTCCCACAGTGCCCCCCCTCCCCACACTGCCCCCCCTCCCACGCCCCCTCCCCACAGTGCCCCCCCCACTGTGCCCCCCCCTCCCCACAGTGCCCCCGCTCCCCACAACACTGCCCCCCCTCCCCACAGAGCCCGCCCCCCTCCCCAGCACTGCCCCCCTCCCCACACTGCTCGCTCCCCCACAGTGCCCCCCCTCCCCACACTGCCCCCCCTCCCCACACTGCCCCCCCTCCCCACACTGCCCCCCCTCCCCAGCTCTGCCCACACTGCTGTGCTCGCCCCTCCCCTCCCCAACTGCCGCCCACCTCCCCACATGCCTCCCCACACTGCCCCCTCCCAACACTGCCCCCCCTCCCCACACTGCCCCCGCGTCGCTCCCCACACTGCTCCCCACACTGCCCACAACACACTGCCCCGCCCCCCCTCCCACACTGCCACACACTGCCGCCTCCACTCCCCACACTTGCCCCCCTCTCCCCACACCTCCCCACACTGCCCCCGCGTCTCCCCACATGCAGCCCCCACTGCCCCTCCCACACTGCCGCTCTCCCCACCAGCCCCCTCCCACACTGCCTCCCCACACTAGCCCCCCTCCCCACAGTGCCCCCCCCCGCCATCACAGTGCCCCCCTCCCCACACTGCCCCCCTCCCCACACTGCCCCCCCTCCCCACACAGCCCCCCCACACTGCCCCACCCACCACACTGCCCCCCCCTCCCCCTTCCCCAGACCACACTGGCCTCCCCACAGTGCCCCCCCCCGCCCCCCCCCCCCCCTCCACACTGCCCCCCTCCCACAGTGCCCCCCCTCCCCACACTGCCCCCCCTCCCCCACACTGTGCTCCCCACACTGCCCCCCCCTCCCCACACTCCCCACAGTGCCCTGCCCCTCCCCCACAATGTCCCCATCCCCCCCCCACTACAGACTGGCCACACTGCCCCCCCGAAAAACCTCCCTCCACCCCCCCCCCCTGCCCCCTACACTGAGCCCCCCCCTCCCCCCCCCCACACCCTGCTTGCCCCCCCCCCCCCCCACCGGACACTCTGTGCCTCCCCCCCCCCCCCCCCCCCGACTCCCCTGCCCCCCCCTTCCCCACACTACACTGTTCCCCCTTCCCAACACTGCCCCCCCCCTCCCCACACTGCCCCCGCCCCCCCCCCCCAACGTGCCCCTCCCCACCTGCCCCCCCCCTCCCCACACTGCCCCCCGTCCCCACACTGCCCCCCCCTCCCCAACTTGTACTGCCCCACACTGGAAGCTCAGCCCCCCCCTCCCCACACTGCCCCCCCCCCCCCAACACACTGCTGGCCAGGCCCACACTGCCCCCCGCGCTCCCCAATGGCACTGCCCCCCCTCCCACACTGCCGCCTCCCACACTGCCCCCAACCCCCCCCCCACACTGCCCCCGCTTCCCTTAAAAAAACACACTGCCCCCCCTCCCCACAGTGCCCCCCCCTCCCACACTGCCCCCCCCTCCCCACACATGCCCCCCCCCCTCCCCACACTGCCCCCCCCCCATCCCCACACTGCCCCCCCCCCTCCCACTGCCCCCCCCTCCCCACACTGCCCCCATCCCTCCCCACACTGCCCCCCCCTCCCACACTGCTAGCCCCCCGCCCCCCCCCACAGTGCCCCCCCCTCCCACACTGCGCCCCTCCCCCCTCCCCACACTGCCGTCCCCACACTGCCCCCCCCTCCCCAACACGCCCCCCACCACTGCCCCCCCCTCCCCACACTGCCCCCCCCTCCCACACATGCCGCACTATGCCGCATCCCCTCCCCACACTGCCCCCCCTCCCCCACACTGCCCGCTCCTACCTCTACCCACACTGCCCCCCCCTACCCCCACACATGCCCCCCCCCCCCACACTGGGCCCCCCCTCCCCCCACACTGCCCCCTCCTCCCCACACTGCCCCCCCTCCCCACCACTCCCCTCCTCCCCACACTGCCCCCCCATCCCCAACACTGACCGCTCCCTCCACACACGCCCCCCCTCCCCACAAGTGCCCCACCCCCCTCCCCCACACTAGCCCCCCCCCTCCCACACTCCCCCCCTCCCACACTGCCCCCAGTCCCTCCCCACCACTGCCCCTCCTCCCCACACTGCCCCCCCTCCCCCACACTCCCATGTCCCCTCCCCACACTGCCCCCGCCCCCTACCTCCCCACACTGCCCCCCCGTCCCCAACACTCGCCCCCTCCCCACACTGCCCCCCCTCCCCCACAACCTGCACCCTCCCCACACTCGCCCCCCCCCCTCCCCACAGTGGCCCCTCCCCACACTGCCCACGCCCCCCTCCCCACACTGCCCCCCCCCTCCCCACAGCCACCACGCCCCCTCCCCACACCTGCCCCCCACCCTCCCCACAGTGCCCCCTCCCCCCCACACAGCCTCCCCACCACTGCCCCCACCCTCCCCACACTGCCCCCCCCCTAACCCACACTGCCACCCCCCCTCTCCCACACTGCCCCCCCTCCCCACACTGCCCCCCCACCCCCCCACCCCCACACTCCCCTCCCCACAACTGCCCCCCCCCCTCCCCACACTGCCCCCCCCCTCCCCACGAGAGCCCCTGCCCCCCCCTCCCACACTGCCCCCCCCCTCCCCACACTCCCCCCCCCCTCCCACACTGCCCCCCCCCTCCCCACAGCTGCCCCCCTCCCCACAACTGCCCCCCCCCTCCCACACTGCCCCCCCCTCCCCATCACTGCCCCCCCCCCTCCCCACACTTGCCCACCCCTCCCCACACTGCCCCCCCCCCACACTCCCCCCCCTCCCCCACACTGCCCCCCCCCTCCCCACACCTGGCCGCCCCCCTCCCCACACTGCCCCCCCCCTCCCCACACTGCCCCCCCTCCCCACAATGCCCCCCCCTCCCCACACTGCCCCCCCTCCCCACACTGCCCCCACCCCTCCCCACACTGCCCCACCCCTCCCAACTGCACTGCCCCCCTCCTCCCCCACCGCCCCCCATCCCACACTGCCCCCCTCCCACACTGCCCCCCACCCCTCCCCACACTGCCCCCCCTCCCATCCCCCTCTCCACACTATTCCCCCCCTCCCCACACTCTGCCCCCCCCCCTCCCCACACTGCCCCCCTCTCCCCACACTGCCCCCCCCTCTTCCCCACACTGCCCCCCCCCTTCTCCCACACACTAGCCCCCCCCCCCTCCCCACACTGCCCCCCCCTCCCCACACTGCCCCCCCCCTCCCCTACACTGCCCCCCCCTCCCCACACTGGCCCCCCCCCTCCCCACAACTAGCCGCACCCCCCCTCCCCACACACTGCCACCCCCTCCCCACACTGCCCCCCCTCCCGACACTGCCCCCCCTCCCCACCTGCCACCCCCCTCTCCACACTTGCCCCCCCTCCCCACACTGGCCACCCTCCCTCCCCACACGCCCCCCACCCTGCCCCGCACTGCCCCCCCTCCCCCACCTGCCCCCCCTCCCACTCCCCCCACCCTCCCTCACTGCCCCCCCTCTCCCACACTGCCCCCTCCCTCCCACACTGCCCCCCTCCCCCACTGCCCCCACCCCCCACACTGCCCCCCGCGCCTCCCCACACTGGCCCTCCCCCCCCCCGTCCCACACTGCCCCCCCCGTTCCCCACACTGCCCCCCTCCCACCACTGCCGCGCTCCCAGACCCACCTCGCTGCCGCCGCCGGGCCGCTCACCGGAAGTGCCTCCCTGGCAACGGTCGGCAGCTCCGACCAGATCCTGCAGCGGATCCGCTGCCTCAACGCCCGTCGTAAAGTGTCGCAGCGCGGGCCCCTCGGCCCGGGGGGGGGGGGAGAGCAGTACAATAGCCCCTTCATGAGGGGGGGAGAGAGAGAGCGGTACGCCCCATTCATGATGGGGGGGGGGAGAGAGAGCGGTACTAGCCCCTTCATGAGGGGGGGAGAGAGAGAGCGGTACTAGCCCCTTCATGAGGGGGGGAGAGAGAGAGCGGTACTAGCCCCTTCATGAGAGGGGGGGGGAGAGAGAGAGAGCGGTACTGGCCCCTTCATGAGGGGGGGGAGAGAGAGCGGTACTGGCCCCTTCATGAGGGGGGGGGAGAGAGAGACCCATCAAGCGGTACTGGCCCCTTCATGAGGGGGGGGGAGAGAGAGAGCGGTACTAGCCCCTTCATGAGGGGGGGAGAGAGAGAGCGGTACTAGCCCCTTCATGAGGGGGGGGGCAGAGAGACTGACTCGCGGCCACCCCCTACTGGCCCCTCCTTCATGAGGGGGGGGTGGGAGAGAGAGAGAGGCGGTACTGGCCCCGTTCATGAGGGGGGGGGGGATAAGAGAGAGCCGCGTACTGGCCCCTTCATGAGGGGGGGGAGAGAGAGAGAGCGGTACTAGCCAGGCCCAGCCCTTCATGAGGGGGGAGAGCGGTACTAGCCGCTTCATGAGGGGGGGGAGCGGGATACTAGCCCCTCATGAGGGGGGGGGAGAGAGAGAGCGTACTGGCCCTCCTTCATAGAGGGGGGGGGAGAGAGAGGGAGAGCGGTACTTGGCCCCCTTCATGAGGGGGGGGGATTTGCGGTACTAGCCCCTTCATGAGGGGGGAGAGCGTACTATCCCCTTCATGAAGGGGGGGGGGGAAGAAAACAGTATTTGTCACATGTGACAAGGCAGAGAAATTATTTGCTTGCATACCCAAGTATGCAAATAGGGTCCACCTATGGTTCCTGACAAAGTTGCAAAAGTACCCCCCCCTCCCCTCCCCCCTCCCCTCCCCTCCCCCCTCCCCTCACCCCCCCCCTCCCCTCCCCCCTCCCCTCCCCTCCCCCCTCCCCTCCCCTCCCCCCTCCCCCTCCCCTCCCCCCTCCCCTTCCCCTTCCCCCCCCCACCCCACCTCACCAGTGTTCCACCACGCCCTCATCAAACCACAGTCGATCCGCAAAGGCTCCACCATCACCGTGAGGCTCCGCCACCCGCCAGGAGAGCGAAGCTGGGCGAGGATAGAGAATTGAAGCAAGTAGAGGGTTGGTGGTGGAACAGTTTTGTTATCGGGACTAAAGCCAATGACTAGCGAATGTAGCTTAAAGCTATTTAGAGAGAATGTATAAGTTATGATTAGTAAGTTATGCAGATGATATTAAAGTAGGTGGTATCATAAACAATAGAAGAAGGTTATCAAAAATCACAGCAAGATGTTGATCAGCAGTGCGTGAGCTGAGGAATAGATTACGGAATTTAATGGCAGTAAGTGTGAGAACGGTAACAAATTTTGGGCAAGTCAAACCAGGCAGGGCCAATTCAAGGAGAATGTCGGGTCGGAGAGTGTTGTAAGCAGTAGAGGATCAACTGGGAATACAGGTACATTAGTTTCAGGCATCGCCCTCGCTCTGCGGGGGAAAATGACTTTGTCCCACACTGATACGTCTCCTTTAACTTTAACCTTTTGCACCTCTCACGTGTCCTCCATTGGTCTGGAAGTTGAAAGCTTAAGTACAAGACGTTGGTGAGGCCACATTTTGA
Organism: Okamejei kenojei; assembly: GCA_035221665.1. Lineage (NCBI taxonomy): Eukaryota > Metazoa > Chordata > Chondrichthyes > Rajiformes > Rajidae > Okamejei > Okamejei kenojei. The sequence goes on from CM069144.1 coordinate 962,147, forward strand.
GTATAGTCAGCGCAGTATAGGAATATATTGTTAAGCTGGAATAAGTGCCAAGAAGAATTCAAGGATTGGCCAGGACTTAAGAGCCTGAGCTGGTAGGGAGAGATTTGGCTGGCAGGACTTAATTCCACAGTGCGCAGGAGGCTGAGGGATTGATCTTTATAAATGTGGTAGGAAACAACAGCAGATCTGGTTAAATCGAAGGTAGACACAAAAGGTCTGAGGAAGGGTGTTTGTCCAAAACGTCACCCATTCCTTCTCTCCAGAATGCCTGCCCGACCCACTGATTACTCCAGCATTTTTGTGTTACCGATGATATTATAAAGATGCAATAAAATCATGAGGGGAATAGAGAAGGATGAATACAGAATCTTTTACCCAGAGTTGCAGATCAAGAACCAGTGGAATATAGGTTTAAGTTTAAGAAGGACAAGATGTAATAAGAACCTGAGGGAGATATTTTACTTAGAGAGGGCATTGGGTACTATGGAACAAACATAGCCAAGAGAGGTAGTTGAGGCAGGTTCTATAATGGCATTTAAAAATACATTTGGACATGTACATGGATACGAAAAGGATTTAAGGGAAGAATATGCCAAATGTAGCAAACGGATCGAGCTTAGTTGGGGCATCAAGATCGACAACGGTGGAAATTTAGCCAAGGGCCTGTTTCTGTGCTGCATGACTCCAAACCATGCTGGTACAAGAACTCTGATTTCATGAGAGGAAGTTGAGGCATGTTGTGACATCTTCTGCAAAATGATGTAATGGCCTCGTGTGAAACCTCAAGTAATTTTTACAATGATCCCATCCTCTCCCCACTCACTCTTCAGTCAGAAGTGAGAACTGTAAATTTGCGTGCACAGCACCATGTATGTTTGAGAACACAATGCTTCACTCCTGTCACATATTATCTGATTCTAATTCACAAAATGGGCTGCACTGGTACTAAGAACTTCTTCACATATCTGGTCCACAAAAATTGTCCAGAATTAATTGATAAAATTACTGAGGCTACAATGTTTATTATCAGAGTTTATTTTAAATCCTACCATGGTTTGGTGAATTTAAAATTCACATCGATCAATAAGCCTGATATTTTTTACAAATGTGCACGTATACCGTAAAAGAACTTGAATTGTGGTCAAAAACATGTGTGTTGTGGCGATCATTTAAGGAAAAAAATTGTAAGTTTACATTGTAGATTGTCAATCCCTTGAGATTACTTGCTCTGACCCATGTTTAAAAAACTCCAGACCTGGATATGGTTAAATGTTAAGGAAAGAACTGAAGATACTGATTTAAACCGAGATAGACCTAAAAACGGAATGTTCCTGAGAAAGTGCCCGACCCAAACGTCACCCATTTCCTTCTCTCCAAGATGCTGCCTTTCCCGCTGAGTTACTCCAGCTTTTGTGTCTATCTTATGGTTACAATGTTAACTACCAGCCTCATTCAGGGGTAACTTTGAATATACAATATTGGGCTTTAACAGTAACATCACTCCCTTGAATGAATACTGGAGAAAAAGGTGATGGAGCAGGAAAGCGTGTATGACACCGAGTTTCCATTTTATGCATAAACGTAAAGAGCTTGTATACAACAGTAACCTCCATGATGATCAACCTGCCTCAAAATGCTTTGTAGCCTTGATTCCTATGTAAGCAATTGCAGGATCAAAATTGCACCCAAATAGCCTTACAAGATGAAGTCCAAAGACTGTACAATGAGTTCATCAAAGCCTTAGTTAGGTTGTAATTACCTTCGTAGGCCGATTTATGTAACTGGTCCTTTAGATAAAAAATAACTAAAAATTCCATATTTTTTTGTTAAATACAATACCTCATCAATTGTGAGATGGTGCCAGTAATGTCCATACCTTTTTGTGAACATATATCCCCAAATCAGTCTTCTCTTTCCCAACAGACACATGTTTTCCACAGTCTATACAGTTTAACTGCTAGCTTCCAATTAACAAACATGCATTCCCATCTTAGGTCTGTTTTCTAAATCGATCATCTCACGAAAGAATGTAATCCAAAGATGTTATCCACCAATTACCAATCACTCCAATGAATGCAAGTAATCAATTATTTGTAACATCCTGCAAATCAATATTGAAATATATTTTCCTATTCCCGCGACATCATATCATTTGTTTTGAAACTCTTGTTCAAAGATTCTAATTCCCCTTTATCCAATTAACTCCCTCCCAGTTTCACAATCAAGCAACTAAAATGCATTCAGAAAGATCATTTTGGATTGCCTTTGTGCTCATCTCAAAATCTAGCCTGGCTACTTCTCTCAAGAGTATTTAAAATATACTCTTGGTAGAAATAAGGCATATTGGCAAAACAATTTCCCTAAGAGTACAACACTCGTCTTAACACTGATAAGTTTCTTTAGATTCCTCGACATTCACAAGAATAGCTCCACCTAACAACATTTACACTTTTTTTGCCAGTTCTCCTCCCTCTCTGATAGTGATTCTTACCACTCAAGGTAAAGCATTTTCCTTAGGGTTCGCCCCTTTTGATCTATTTGAAACATATCTTAAATCAATGCCATCTACTTCATTCTGTGATATGCTGTGAACACTCAGTAGATCAGGCAAGCATGACCAGTGAGGGAAGAAGGGATCAGTTGAGGGAAGAAAGGGATCAGTGAGGGAAGAAGGGACCAGTGAGGTTTACACCAAAGGTAAACACAAAATCGCTGGCAGAACTCAGTGGGACATAGCAGCAACTCTTGGGTAGGAAATGGTTTGACTTTTTGGGTAGATACCCTTCTCAGATTCTTTTTTAATTCAGTGGGACAGGATCAAGCATCAAAAAATGGGTCTGCCAAGGAGGGTTGGATTTTGGGAGAAGAGAAAACTGGGCACCATCAAGAAGCACATCATTGATAAAAAAACACTCATCACTGGCTTGATCTTGAGCGGTCGGTTCCTACACAATCTAAGACAAAAAAACTTGCTTGAAAGAGACTACTCTCTACCACTGCACTCAGCTTCAGCTTATCGCATAAACGCACTACAACATTACTCACCAAAACTACACCAATGTCCTCAGTAAAATGGTAAGCCTAGGGAAGGAGGTAGAAAAACAGAGAGGATCTAGGTCAGTCACAGAACGTCAATGAGGCATCACACTTGGAATACCATGCGTTAAAAGATTTTGGTCATCCACCCTTTACAGAATGATGTCATTAAGATGGAAAGAGTGCATGATAGGTGAATCAAAAACAAGATGACATATGTTAAAGAGGTGCAACAGACAATAATGCAGTAAAGGAGCCATCAGACCCTATCATAGATAGAAAAATAGAACACATGAGAAAATAGGTGCAGAGGAAGGCCATTATCAGCCCTTCGAGCCAGCACCCCAGCCATCTGATTGTGATCATGGCTGAATCGAGTACGAATCCTGCTATCAATAACCCGTGCCTGCCTTCCCCCCATAATCCCTTGACTCCACTAGCCCCTAAAGCTCTATCCAACTCTCTCTTAAATCCAATCCAGTGATTTTGCACGTGGAATCTCATAAATCCGAACTCTCTGGGTAAAAGAGTTTTTTTCTCCACCTCATCTAAAATACCTTCCCTTTACCTAAGACTGTGGGTTACCCTTTCGCAGAGGCCACAGACTCACAACTCTGTGTGAAAATGTGTTTCCCTCATTTTCCGTACTAAATGGCTTACCCCCTTATTCTTAAACAGTGGCCCCCTGGTCTGGACACCCCCAATCATCGTGAACATGTTTCTTGCCCTCTCACTAGCGTGTCCAAACCCTAGCAATAATCTTATATGTTTCCAATAAGATTGCCCTCCTCAATCCTCTAAACTCGAGAGTATACAAGCCCAGCCGCTCCATCCTCTCAGCATAAATACATTCCCACATCCCAAGAAAATTAACCTCGAGAACCTAATACCTGTACTCCCTCAATAGCAAGAATGTCCTCTTCAAATTTGGAGATCAAAACTTCACACAATAACTCTAGTTGTGGTCACACTATGGACCTGTACAACTGCAGAAGGACCTCTTTTGCTCTATATTCAAACTCCTCTGATATGAAATCAACATGCCATTTTCTTTCTGCACTGCCTGCTGTACCAGCATGCTTACTTTCATTGACTGACAAACAAGGGTCCCACAGATCCCATCAACCTTCCCCTTTTCCCAATGACACCATTATTAGATAGTAATCTCCTTCCTGTTTTTGCTACCAAAAGTGGATAACCTCACATATATCCACATAAAACTGCATCTGCCGTGCATATGCCACAATCACCAACCTTCCAAGTCAGCCCTGCATGCTCATAGCATCCTCCTCACAAGTTTCACACTTACCACCCTCTTTGTGTCATCAGCCAAATTTGCTAATGTTACTTGAATCCCTTCAGCTAACAAGAGACAAGTCAAGATTTATTGTCAATAGTGTCCCCGATAGGACAAATAAAATTCTGGCATTGCTTCAGCACAACAGAACATAGTAGGCATGAATATAGAACAGATCATGTGTCCATATACCATTATATAAATAGAGTACACACAATTAATACTTTAACTGAAAAGTGCAAATAAGCGATAATAGGGCCTATTAAAGAGTTTTTCCGAGCCGAGTTTAATATCCTGATGGCTTGTGCGTCAGGATATTCCTGGAACCTGGTCGACTGCGATCTTCAGCTCCTGTACATTCATACCTCGAAGTAAGCGGGGATGTGAGTGTTGGCCAGGAAGGTTGGTCATGCGATGAAGAGATGTTTTTATTATTAACCATCAATGCAACTTTTCCACTCAGAGAGTGGTGAATATATGGAAACGCAAGATACCAGAAGATGCTGTACTAGGGAGAGATAAAAATTAAGGCCATTAAAAGACCACAGATACATGAGCATGATGAAAGGGTTCCAGAAGAATATGGGCCAAAGAATGGCCAAAATGGCCAGCATTGGGATGTGTTGGGCCAAAGGGCCCGTTTCCCTGTTGGTGACATCTACCAACAAACCATAAAATGTTGGCGTCACATGGGCACAACAAAGTGTCTTGTGCAACGGAGCAACCACCCAAGAGAACCTGAAAATACACTAGCATAGTATTACTCACAAGTCCCAGAAAACCAGACGTGGATATGAAGCAGAATTTACCTAAAGCAATTGATTGCAATAGCACCAAGTCTTGCCATAACGCTTGCGCACTGTCTGCCAAATGAATGCCGTTTGCTTGAGCTCCCAGCTGCTAGTTATATTTAAACTCTCCATTCCTACTAACTTTCCTGTACTGGGACTAATTTACATACCCAAACGATGAAGCGTTAATTGGACAAGAAAGTTTTACAAACGCGAACAGTGCTGGACACGACCCCCCACCTCCCGAGTGGGATAATGGTCAACTCAATGATTGCAAATGCCATAAATCAATGGTTAAGTGTCTCTCGGCACCCCGATGCTCCCTCACCGATGCTAGCCTGTCCATTGAGTCATTACTCCAGCCTTTTTGTGTCCATGTGGAGAACAAGAGCGGCCTACAGGTAACAACATAGAAAAACTAGAAAATCGTGTAGTAGGCCTTTCGAGCCCTTCAGGCCTGCACACGCCATTGAGAAAAAATGTTTTTTCCCCAATTCTCAGTCCTAACAAGGCACTTCCCCTTATCCTATAAGACTGTGACCCCTTTTTCTGGACCAGCCCCACCATCGGACAACCTTCCCCTGCATCTAGCCTGTCAACCCCTCTAAGAATTTCTTGTACGTTTCTATAAGATCCCCCCTCAATCCCTTCTAAAATACTAAGCGAGTACAAGCGAGTCTATCCAGTCCTTACCCTCATATGAAGTCCTGACATCCCAGGAATCAGTCTTGGATGACACCTTCTCAGTACCCCCTTTCTATCTGGCAAGAAGAGGACTTTCCGTTCAGTATTAGGAGCCAAATCTTTGTACGCAAATACTCCTAGTTCAGGTCTCACGCACAACACCGTCTGTACAACTGCAGTAGAACCCCATGCTCCTATACTGTTTTACTGTAACACACAAAACGCGTACTTACATTCCTGTTAAAAACCGCCGAAATGATCATTTATTGCACTGTAAAATAATATGTGGGTGCTGTGATTGAAAGCGGGAAGGTTATCATGTTTAAACTGGTGTTATTCCTCATGGGTGTGCGTTTTGCCAATACGCGCGACTACATAGCCGCATTCGATTGTTGTTCTCAGAGAGACATGCACCATCATCGATAAGCCTTTGCTAAATAAAGCAAACCTCAAAGTCAGAGCAAGTTGTTGGAATATTGTGGGGGTTATTTATCTTATCCATTGTGACTGAGCGCTCTCTGCAACCAATATGACTCCATATCTTTGGCTGAGACAGCTGCGGGACTCTCCCCCACTCTTCCCCCCCGGGGATTCAGCGTCTGTCCGCACGGCTGCCCTCCGCCTCCCTGTTCTTGTCTGGGGCTGAGTGGGTTGGCAGCCGCCCTCACACTCGGGGCCGGGTGGAGCGGTAGGCCACGGCAGCGAGAAGTTGGGGATGGTCTGTGCATCCTCCGCCCACTACCAGTCACTGGCGGCGCTGCATCGACACCCTTATTCGACGATCTCTCCCTCCTCATCCCCCTGCCGACCCCCCCCCCGACCCGGCCGCGGATAATACAGTCCGGTGTAGCCTGCGAGTCTGTGCAACCAGTCCGTATGCCTGGGCCAGAAGAAGGAGTGCCCGCTGTGCTGGCAGCCATAGTAAATAAGCGCGCTAGACATCCTGCAGACTAATTCACTTTCTGTCGTTTTTTTGTTAGCTCCATTGCGTTGCGTGCAACAGTACGGATCACGGGCCGTGCCACGGACTGCTGAGCAACCACCCTATTAGGAGAGGACTAAGCTCTCTCGTCACAAAGTAGCTCACGATGGTTTGGATCTAAGCGATTCAGGAATGTCAATACGTCACATCATGATTGATTACATAGAAGAAAGATAGGTCTTGAATACACTCTCTATG